>PVJX010028772.1:0-23553 GCA_004027295.1 Dolichotis patagonum | reverse complement strand
AGAGAGAGAGGGAGGGAGGGAGGGAGGGAGAGAGAGAGAGAGAGAGAGAGAGAGAGAGAGAGAGAGAGGAAGGAAGGAAGCAGGGCCTCTTGGTTGGTCGCTCGTATTTGCTCCATGACAAGCATCCAATTAACAAAGCACCTCTGTAGCCGGGCGGGTAGTGCCAAAGAAGGACCTTTGAACAGCATGGCAAGAATCTGGGAGGAAATGATACACCATTGAAATGGATTTTTTTCAGTTGCTTAACAAGGATAACTGACCAATCACCTTCTCCTGGGGACCTTGGAATTGGAAAACCTTATCAACGCGAGTGTCCTGACTGCGCCCTGCCTCAGGGCGGCGCGAGGGGCAAGGCCGCGCACCTAGGGGACTGGACCACCAAGGGCAGCAGAAGGCACGCTTCCTTTGACGCAGAATCTTACAGTGTGGCTCAAGTTGATCTCAAATTTGGGATCACCAGCCTCAGCCTCGCCAGTAGCTGGAACTTCTGTGTCGCACCTGGCTCAGAGCACTGAACTTCTGATCCTCAATTACAATTTCCAAATTATTTTTAAAAAGTTTAGGTGATGACTTAGAGTATCACTCTAAGTTACTGAACACATACAAATCTAGTTCTGGTTTTGTATCAGAAGAGTCTCATGACTCCAGAAGTTGCTCATTTATTGCAACATTTGTATATCTCTCTATTTACAGAATCTATCTGCTTGGGTTTTTGTTGTTGTTTGTTTATTCTTGTTTTGGGGGTTTTTTTTGGAACCTGGAATCAAACTCACAACCTTGCGCTTGCCAAGCAGGCACTGACACCGCTGAGCTAAATCCCCGGCTAACTGTTCCTTTTCTACAAACCATCCGTGGGTGAAAAGTTGTATTTCTTTCAAAGAGATCAGTTTTGTTTGTTCCTGTGTAATCTTTTACATCTTGAAGGTAGAAACCATAGGAAACCACTAGGGTTTAAAAATGGCTGTGAAAGCAGTGATAATGTTATTCGACCAGGGCTAGAGACTGGGTTTCCCAGGATGTTAATGGGACACATCAGGAGAGACACTGGGACCAAGGAGAGAAGGTGACTGCACCCCTTCCCCTGGGGAGTGGAGAAAGGAGGTCTCTGTAAGATCCACCTGACACTTTCCTTTTGGTGATGGGGAGGAGCCCAAGTACAAGACAAAATGGGGTTGCCACCACCCCAAATCCCAGAACCTAATGCAGTCATCAGGGAATGGGTACTATGATTTTCTCAGCCTGTAAAATGATGCCTGTGGAAGGTGAGTCAGAGGAGAGGCAGCCCCTAACAACACCAGCCGGTGCCCACAGAGATGGGCACTCAAGATTGCAGAGAGCACGAGGGTTATGTCTACCAAGAGAGCCATTCCTGCTGGTACTCTCAGCTGCTAGCTTTGCCCATGCCCCTGCAGGCCCTGCAGGTGGGCTCCTTCTTGTCCCTGGATATCCCCCACCCCCACCCCCAGTGCTGGATGTTGAACCTGGGATCTTAGGCATGCTGGCTAAGTGCTTAGCCCTGAGCTCCTCCAGCCCCAGGCCTGCATCTCTCTTGTTGTGCTGGTAGACAATCAGCCTCAGCTCCTCCTGGCCAGCCCCTCTTCGCTGCCACACCCTCTCAGGTTGATACTGATATTGTCTGAATTACACAACATCATTCAGTGCTTGTCTGGCTTGGATAGCTCAAAATGAGTTTTAGGGCTTGTTCAATTTCAAAGCTGTTTCATGCTACGCAGATTGTTGGAAACTTGAAAAGTGCTTGATAATTGTCTATCAATGAGTAAGCACCGAAGGAAGATTTTTAAAAAACTACTGTGAAATAAATCACAGAGATATAACTGAATAGAGTGAAATGTTTGGATACATTTTGAGTACTAGCAAATGTCATGGGCATCGTTAAGAGCAAAATTTGCTGAAATAACATAGATGCGCATTTCTGGCAGTTGCAAATGAGATAGAAATCTTCTCTACTAGATTGGCCCATGTGAGAAAGTGTTCCGCAGGACTACCTCAGTGCCATTTTAGAGTCACACCTGTGATCCAAGTATTCTGGGAGGCTGAGATAGGAGAATCACAAATTCATACCAGCCTGGGCAATTTAGCAAGCCCTGTTTCAAAGTAAAAAATAAAAAATAGGGGCTGGGGATTTAGCTCAGCGGCATAAGTGCCTGCTTTGCAGGCACGTGGTTGTGAGTTTGATCCCCAGTACTGATAAAAAATTTTTTAAAAAATGGGTCCTGGGATAGTTCTGTGCAAAAGGCTTGAATTCAAGCCCCAGTATCAAAAAAAAAAAAAAAAAAAAAAAAAGAAAAAGAAAAAAAAAGCTCTTAGAATGTCATTTGGATACTAAAAATTTTCAAATAGTGATTTTAAGAATCTTGAGATTTTCTTTTGATACAAGTAGAAACCTTTGGTAACTAATTTCTATATGGCTCAAGGGATTTCCTATAGAGGAAACCCTGTTATTTGGGCTTCTGAAAAAGTAACTGTGTACTCTAAATGAACTTGCAGGCCTACTTTATGAGTGAGTGTATTATTTCTGAAATCTGTAAGGAATCATGAGATTACAGAAAATTGAAATTGATACAATTGCACTAACCATTCACCCTCTATTCCAGAACTTTAAATTCAACAACAAAACTGCTGAATCCATTGTAGGTTCCAGTGGTCAAAATGACAGTAGATAAAGAATTGGGGCCAGGGATTTAGCTCAATGACCTAAGCACCTGCCTGGCAAGTGCAAGGTTGTGAGTTCAATCCCTGGGACCAAAAAAAAAAAAAGAAAACAAAAAACAAAAACAAGAATTAAGGGGCACACATAGAATCTTGGGTTATAAGAATTGTACATGGCTGTGCTACACAACCAAATGTACCCATGTATGTACACATACCTAAATTGCAGTTGCTGAGAGGCAGCACCCAGGCACCTAGTATCGGGTCCTGCCCTAGATCTCTGATCTCCCAAACAAGTGTACCACGGAGGTTAAATAAAAAGAGACAATTGTATGATATTTTTAGGGTTCCAGGAGGGTCAAAACCCTTTAGTTAAGCTCGAGACTCTGAGGGCTAAGACAAAAGCTTCTCTGGATGAGTCCACTTTATTAGGATGAACATCAAGGGGCGGAGAACTGAGGAAAGTGCAGGCAATGAGCAGGACCTTGGGAGTCACTTCAAGGACATCTCCAAGTAATGAATCAAGTCAATTCAGCAGAGCTGTCTTATCATGAAGATGTGGTAGGAGTGAGACTGTAGGAACAATTCCTGCAGCTGCAGTCTTTATCTACTTAATTGATGTTTGATCCAGGAATCCTCAGCTGTGGTCTTATCTTGCCCTTTGAGGTATCTCTGGGCTCACAGGCCACTACAGGCCTCAGCCAGGACCAGTGATTCATAGAGGTTCACTTACTCTGAATAAGCTCCTGTTGCCAGGCAAGAGGCGGAGGCCTAGGACAGACTCACAGGTAAACACAGAAAGCCAATTAGTAAAATTTAAATCCTGCTCATAGCCACTTTGTAGTGGTCTCCAACAACCTAGCAGCTTCCCACTGAAGTGAAAGAGTCCACGTAGTGTGGCACTGAACCATGCTCTTTAGCTAGCAAAGCTATTGTCAAATTCATTTTGATGATCAGGGAGCGAGATAAATCATACCCACTAATTTACCCAATTAGCAATGTGAGTTTCAGCCTGCATTTCTCTATCTTTCATTTAATAGCCATTTGAGAAAGGAGAATAAGCTTTTGAAAGGTGCCTTACAATGGGGTAGTGAGTTCCATTCAATATCCCTCAAATATTTCTTGAAAATAACAGACAGTTGAATAGTGCACATGTCAATTTGTTCTACACCTTTTTCTCTATAGAACACTTCATGCTTTCACCTCTGAAAGCACATTAATATGCTGGGGAAACAGAATCAATTAGCAGTGAACAATCATCAGAGATAATTATTTTTTCATTTTATTTTAAAGAGAAAAAACCAAAATCTCAAAACAAGATAATAAGAGGGTAACAATGGTTAATACATTGTATATTGTTATCTTTAAATGAGTTATCTTTAAATCAGAGTATAAGATATTGGCATTTAATTGTCCAAATAATATTAGCATGAACCTTGCTTTTCAGTGAATTAAGAGAAATTAGTAGTATAACTATCTTATCTATCTTTTATATATATATATATATGTTCCTTTTTTTTTGCTTTTCCCTTCCTTTTCACCATTCCCCTATGCCAGTTTCTCTTTCCTTTTTTTTCTCTTTTCTTTTGAAGCTTCTTCATATTTTATAGTATCTACTATACATTTTGGATCTTATTTACTCTTTTAGCTTTTCCTACTAGAGAGATAATACAGTGTTTACACACATGAGTCTGGTTTATTTCACTTATGAATATAGTCTCAAGTTACATCCATTTACCTATAAAATTCTCCAGTTTATACTTCTTTATGGCTGAGTAGTGCTCCATTGTGTAAAAGCATCACATCCTTTTTATCCATTCCTCCGTTGATGGGCATCTGGGTTGTTTCCAAGATTTTGCTATTACAAAATGTGCTGCTACAAACATGAGTGCACATATATCACTGTGGTATGATGTCTTTAATTCTTCTGGGAGAATACGCAGAAGGGAATAGCTGGGTTAAATGTGACCTCCAATCCTAGTTTTTTGAATCTACATGCTGATTTCCACAGTAGTTGCACCAATCTGCTCTCCCATCAACAATGAAGGGTTCTTTTTTCCCCACAGCCTCCTAAGCATTAGTTATTGGTTGATCTCTTGAAAATAACCACTTTTTCTGGGGTGAGATGGAATCTCAGTGTTGTTTTAATTTGCATCACTTCATTGTTCAATGATGTTGATCATTTTTTTCATATATTTATTTTCCATTTGTATTTTTTCATCTGAGAAGTGTGTATTCATCTCAAATGCCCATTTTGGGGTTGACTCTTTAAATCTGAGAGGGCTGATTTTTTGAGTTCTTTACATGTTCTTGATAGTAATCCTCTGTCTGAGGTACAGCTGGCAAACATTTTCTCCCACATTGCAGCTTGTCTCTTCACTCTGTTGGTGGTTTCTCTTGCTGTGCAAAAGCTTTTCAATAAGATGAGATCCCAGTTGTTGATTATTTGTGATAATTCCTATGAAAGATAATTAGGAGAGCATATGAGCTTGAAAGACTAAAATATGATGCCACAAAGTTAAAAACAGTTTCCACTAAAGATGTTTGTAGCGTGGCCCTAAAGCAAGGCCAGCAGATCACTGTAGCTGCTGGCTTCAAACAGGAGCCTAAAGAGAATTCTTTCTGCAGTCTGTTGGCCATTTCAGAACTTTGGAAATGGAATGGTCAGTTCATCGGAAAAAAATAGCAGGCAAGTATGGCGGACTTTAGGGGGCCTGCAGGGGAGAGACCCTGCTGCCTTGGGACCTGCACCATGCGGTTGACTCGGGGTGCCAGGAGAACAAGGAGCTCCTCCCCTCTCTGGGGGCAGCTGAGAGTGTGGCAGACTTTCGGCAGCCTGAAGGAGAGAGACTCTAGAGCATCGGGACCTCCACTGTGTGGTTGACTCAGGTACTGGGAGAACAAAGAACTCCTCCCCTCTCTGGGGGTGGCTGAGAGTGTGGCAGACTTTCGGAGGCCTGAAGGAGACAGACCCTGGCGCATTGGGACCTGCACCGCGCAGTTGACTTGGGGTGCTGAGAGAACAAGGAACTCTTCCCGTCTCTGGGGGACGACTGTGATCCTGCCTGCATGTGGGCTGAGAATCAGACATCTCATGTCCTCCTGTCCCCCATCCTGTGTCCCCCTTCCCCCTTCCCCCTGCCTAGCAAGTGGAAATGGAAATCATAACAGTAACTACTTAATAGGTTGATAATGCTCATAAAAATACATAGCAGAGTTCCCAGGACATGATGAGCCACGTGAGTAGAACAGCTTGGAATATGCAGTTCTTAGAATAAGATACACATCCTACAGAACAGTGAAAGGACAATGCTCCATGTAGAATCCAGTGATAAGTAAGTGCAGGCCTCTGTAAACATAAAAGCACTCCCAAAGGAGGGGTGATTATTAAGCCTTTGAACATCAGCAAGGAATATATAGTCAGCATTGTGTGATGAATTCAAAGAGAGAAGACGCATGAAGTTTTAAAAGATAAATATTAATGCTGGGCAACTGTAGGAGCCGGGTTAAGATTACTCAATTAGGTGAATCAAGCTGTGCAGGAATTCAGAAGTAGGGAATAATTAGTAAAGAATGGAATTAAGCCAGGTATGGTGGCATGCACCTGTAATCCCAGCTGCTTTGGGAGGTAAACTCTGAATAAAGCTTGTCACAGAATTTTAGAAGGAAAGTGGGCGAGCTGGTGTAGTAACATGAACAGCACAGGCTCTAGGAAGTCAGTCATGTTCATGCTGGTTTAAAAAAGGACGATGTTCCTGAGAAAGGAGCCCGGTGGCTTTCTCCACATAGATGAAGGTCTACCATGTGAAATAAAAACTGACTTACTTGGAGTAAAAGAGCACACCCAGGCCAGGCATGGTGGCACATGTCTGTAATTTCAGCTACTCACCAGGCTAAAGCAGGAGGATCTCAAAATTGAGGCCAACAGAGCAATTTCTTTAAAAAAATTAATTAAGTTTATCGGTACTTTTTAGGTATGCATAATGACCACATTCATCACAGGGAATTTGCATCTGTACCTAATGTAACTTGGTCCCTTTTTCCCCATTCCCCTACCTTCCCCCTTTAATGTCTCTCCCCCTCCTTATCTTTTTTTTTTTTGGTACTAGGGATTGAACTCATGACCTTGCACTTGCCAGGCAGGTGCTTATGCCACTGAGCTACATCCCCAGCCCTCCCCTCCTTATCTAAAAAGCTTTGTTTCCATTTTCCTTCTTTTCTCATTGTTTTTCTTTTCCCTTGCTTCCTTTTCCCACCTCCTCCTTCGTTCCCCTTCCAGTTTGAAGATTTCCTTCATACTTCACAGTACCCAGTATATGTTTTGGTCCTTATTTACACTTTTGGTTTCTCACACCAGAGAAGTTGCACTACTTAGACGTGTATGTCTGATTTATATCACTTTAGACTATAGTCTCAAGGTGCATCCATTTACCTAGGTATGTCTCAAGTTTGTCCCTCTTTCTGGTAGAGTAGTACTCCATTGTAGAAAAAAAGTATATCTTCTTTATCCATTCATTGGTTGATGTGAATTTGGGCTGTTTCCAAGATTTAGCTATTACAAATTGTGCTGCTATAAACATGAGTGTGCATATATTATTGTGGTTTGTGGCTTTTAATTCTTTTGAGAGGATACCAAGAAGTTCTGGGAACAGAAGTTCTGGGTTGAACGGAAACTGTAGTCTCAGTTTTTGAGGAATCTCCACACTGATTTCCACAGTGATTGCACCAGTCTACACTCCCACCAACAGCAGAGAAGGGTTTTTTTCTCCCTACACCATCAGCATTTGTTGTTAGTTGATTTCCTGATGATAGCCATTCTTTCTAGAGGGAAATGGAATCTCAGTGTTGTTTAAATTTGCATGTCTTGAATGACTAATGATGCTGAACATTTTTTTCATATATTTATTTTCTGCTTCTACTTCATCTGAGAAATGTCTATTCATTTAAGATGCCCATTTTTGAACTGGGTCTTTACATTTGAGTGTCTCATTTTTTTTCATTTCTTTATATATTCTGGTTATTAGTCATTTGGTGAAGAACAACTTTCAAACATTTTTTTCCCACACTGTAGGTTGTCTCTACTGCTTTGGTAGTTTATTTTGCCGTGCAAACATTTTTAAATAAAATGAGAAAAATATAAATTTTAAAAGATAAATAAATAAATAAATAAATAAATAAGATCCCAATTGTTGCTTCTTCATGATAGTTCCTATATAATTGTAGTTTTGTTCATAGCATTGCTAGCTCCCCACGCAGCTCTCTCTGTGCCTTTTGGTCCTCCAGCTCTCTGTGGTGGAAGTCTCATCTTGCCTTTTTGTCATGGCCACGTTACTGAAGGAAAGAAATGCACTATGTTTGGTAGTCAATAGAAACAATATGTTAGCTCAGTAAATTTGGGAGAGACATTGAAAGAAACAGACAAGATGAAGAGGAGAAGGCTACCCAAGGTTTACACTTCGACACCTCAAGAGTACAGATGACCAGCACCAAGGCTGAAGCCCTTGTAGGAGGGTAAGAGGGTCCCTGTCTCACACTGTGGGCATTGTTCTTAGCTGTCCAGGTTTCTTTCTTTCTTTCTTTCTTTCTTTCTTTTTTTTTTTTTTGGTGGTACAGGGGATTGAACTCATGACCTTGTGCTTGCAGGGCAGGCGCTTAAGCCATTGAGCTAAATCCCCAGCCCGAGCTGTCTAGGTTTCGAGGGCACCTCTTCCATTTGCAAGAAAAGTGATCTGCAAATGAAGGAAACTGTACTTAGGGTTGATGTGACCTGTGGTACAGTTAGGTCCAGTAAGAGAATGACTTCATGTGTAGTTTTCTTTGGGGGGTGGGGGTGGGGAGGATGGGGAGGTTGTGTCACAGTAAAGGAGGAGACTTTTTTAAAAAAGGGAGGAGACTATGAGTTCAGAACTTGGTCTGTAAGTCAGAAAGTATAGTAAACCCACACACTGTAATGCTTCTTGTGTACACAGGTTTGGTAGTGGGTTACCAGAGTAATTTGGGTTAGCAGAAGAAAGAGTTGCAACGTGGTTATTCTGCATGGCCAGGTCTGTTCCGTGCGGTACTGTGGGCATGCACATGCTTGCCCACCCATCAGCAATGAGAGTGGGTTGTGGAATGTAGGTTGCTTAGGAAGGTGGCTTTGGGCAAAGCAGTACCCTTCAGTCAAGATAATGCCGGTGGGTAGGTGGGATGGGAATACGGGAGGATAGGAAGCAGAGGAAGAGTGTCTGAGCCATTATAAGCAAGAATTTCCACTAGCTCAGGGCATCTTGGTTCTAAGCATGGATCCAGAGGGGCACATAGCATCCGCTACATTGCATAAAGGTAGACTGTGTCTCTTTGGTGTTCGACCTTGAGCTTAGCCTTGTATCTTGCCTTTATCAATAGAAGGAGGCAGAAATCAGTAAACCAATTCCAAGCCTAGACCCTAGGAGACTTTGCATATTTCCAGTTTACTCCTTAGACTCCTCCTGAGGCTGGTCTCAGGAGAAGAGGAAGTGCATGTAGAGCAGCCGATCCTGGCCAGCTGCCCAGTCAAGCAGTTTATATCAGCCAACCTAGAAGATGACTTCTAGAAGTTATGGAAATAAATGGCTGCTTCTGTGTGACATGGCTTGACTGCATTGGGTGCAAGTCAGTACAAAAGATTCTAACTTCCTAATCAGCTCTGATCCAAAGCCCAGAACTTCTGGCCTGTAACCTACTTGTAAACTTGAACGATTTATTCACATTTTCTTCTAAATCTCTAGTTAGCCCTTTAATCTAAAAATAATAATAATGTATGGTCCACAATGTAGCTGTGAATTTAGCATGGAACATGGCAATTATAGAAGCATTCAGTCATGTGAATTATAGTCAAGATTCATACACTTTTATCTCTAGGTATGAAAAAGCAAGAACCTGAAAGACATTGGTGGGCAAAGGGGAACAGCAAAAGATGCATCAGTTCGACCATGCCCAGTTCTGTAGGCTGTACATACCTGTTTTCTGGCCCCCTATATGCTTAGGTTCTGGGAGTGGAGGAGAGGACAGAGTTGGGCCCAGCAAGGTGAGTGATGCGTTGGAGTAAGTATCTGCCCTCCCAGTTCCTGGGTTACTGAGCCAAAGTTTTATTGGATGGAGAACACTGAAAGAAAGAGGAGGTGCCCCCTGCTGCTATGCTGGTGTTTTTTTGTGACCTCTAGTATCGCTTGACTTTGCATAGTTGCTGTGCTGCTGCATCCAGAATAGCCCAATGTGCTATCACTGGACGCCATTTTTAAACATGGCTGAAGGTGGAGAATTTTTCTTCACTGAAATTCTACTGCTAAGTTTTGGCAGTGTGCTTTGCTTTTCTTCTATTCCTTCCAAAGCTAACAGGGAAAAATGAAGTGTAGAAATAGTGTTAACCAAATGAAGAGACTCTCTGCTTTCCTTTTGTTTTAAACTCATTTGCATCATAAAATCTACACCCTGGTGAGCTATAACCAGGCAAAACATATTCCATGGATTATGAGATAATTCTTTTTTTTTAATTTTTTAAAATTTTATTTTAAAAGGTAGTAAAATTAAACACAACAAAACAGAACAGAATGGGACATAAGAAAGCATAAATTTCAAAGCTAGGCAGAGATCTTAACTATCTGTCATATTGTCTCTTGTTTTCTTCCAAATGGTTGTCCTTATCCTTGCATATGGAGAGCTCATACTAAATAACATAGCCAATCTTTTCACAAGATGTGTAGTTCACTGGCTCCCACTTGCTAGGCGGGGGGAGGGGGAGGGGAGGACAGGGGATGGGAGACAGGAGGACATGAGATGTCTGATTCTCAGCCCACACGCAGGCAGGATCACAGTCGCCCCCCAGAGATGGGAAGAGTTCCTTGTTCTCTCGGCACCCCAAGTCAACTGCACAGTGCAGGTCCCAATGCGCCAGGGTCTCTCTCCTTCAGACCTCCGAAAGTCTGCCATACTCTCAGCCACCCCCCAGAGAGGGGAGGAGCTCCTTGTTCTCCCGGCACCCCAAGTCAACCACATGGTGCAGGTCCTGAGGCACCAGGGTCTCTCCCCTGCAGGCCCTCTAAAGTCCTCCATACTCACCTGCTATTTCTTTCTGATGAATTGACCATTCCATTTCCAAAGTTCTGAAATGGCCAACAGACCACAGAAATAATTCTCTTTAGGCTCCTGTTTGAAACCAGCAGCTACAGCGATCTGCTGGTCTTGCTTCAGGGCCACTATGAGAGAATTCTTAAGCACATTCTTTATATTATATAACCACTGGGCTCAAGCAATGCTGCAAAAGGAGTGCAGACTTTGAAAATATTTATTTCGCTACCTCTGAAATCTTAGCTGTAGCACTTCATTCCTGGTGATTAGCTTTTTAATTTTAAATATGAAAGAAATGGAAAACTGGGAGGCCTAAGGCAAGGCTTCTTGAGTTTAAGCCAAAGCTGAGAGCAACACAATAACTCCTGGAACACCCTGAAATATAACTAAGAATACGAATAACCCATACAGTGAGAGTTTACTATGTACCAGCCACTCTTACTGTTTATTACATGAAGCATTATTCAAAAATACAGTGAATACTTAAATTTTAAAAGTTTTGACACATTGCCATGGATCCTCCTCAAAATACTGCCCCATGCTTCCCACACACTTATCCCTTTGTTCTTGTCGCTTTCTGAAGCGCTTCTAGACATCTTCTTTCATGAGTGTCTCTGTGCTGTCATGGCTATCTCAATGTACTGAATCGATTAAAAATCTTTACCTTCATGTTCATTTTGAATTCAGGGAAGAGCCAGAAGTTGTGTAATGCCAGATCTGGTGAAAAAGGTGGGTGAGGTGGCTCTGACGTTATCCTGAGCTTGCCTTTTCATTGGGTGGCACTTGGTACCATGTGTCCAATTGTATGCAATGTAGGGGATCCTGTGCACACCTTCTGATCCATGTTTGGAACAAAGAACTTATGTCTTGAGCTGCTAGGAACTCTTGATGGCTCTGAGGCTGCTCCTTCCCCCCTCTCCTCTCTTCTGTCCTCCCACATCCCCCCTCCCTGCTGCCTGCCGAAGGTTGTCTCAGCTGAAGGGTATTGCTTTGCTCAGAGCTGACCCCATGGGTGACCACATCCACTGACTGCTCAGATGGGAGCAGAGGGCTGATCCTTGCTTTAATTCATGACACCTTCCAAATGTTATTCCAGTTCCAGAATTTCCTGTGGGGTTAGCTGAGGCCTGATTGCAATTAAGTCCCATTTTGCTTTTTGGAAATCTTGCTTCTCTTACTCCCTTGAAGAGGCTGTCCCAAGAGCACCCCTCAACACACAGAAACCTATCGCTCAGTGTGAGAGAGACTCCAAGTCAGCATCAAAGGGCATAGGTAACAGGTAGCAGAGAATCAGGACCAGTAATGCAGTCTACAACATGTTGGTGTTTAACAACCGTGGAACCATTTGGGACTATAATGCCAGTGAGGGACTAAAAAGCTGTGATATGACAGCTACTCTTACCATGGGGATGAAAAGTTGTATTTAAAAAACCTGTTAATTATGATAAGGTGAGCAGGGTCATACAGGGGAAAAGGGAAACCCAATGTCTTCCACAGCCATTAGTAGAAGTCTTTTGTAAATATGCTAATATAAGCCATCTTCTAGCAGGGTGCAGCACTAGTGGGGTGTCATCTCATCTATCAGTCAGCCCCAGATACTCAGCATAACCTACAAAAACTCCAGACCGGCCCATATTCATGGGTGACCCTGTTGCTGGGTTCCACAGTCAGGACCAGAGGAGGGACAGGAGACAGCTAAGATTATAGCTGGTGCCTTGGCGATGCTTTCGCCAGTTGTCTAAGGGAAGACCCAAAGATAACCGAGGAAAGTGTTCTTGTTTCACATGCAAGAAGCCTGGACACGGGGCCACCGCCCAGGCCCTGCTCCCAGTGTGAGGCAGCCGATATGCGGACTCGTGACACTGGAGTGGTGACTGCCCCACTCCCAGCGAGGGGCTAGGCCAGCCAAAACCTTGATTTCCTGTTCTGAAGAGCCCCTAAGGAGCCTGTAATGCACCTGTTTACAGGTGCTAACATCTACGAGGAACCCTGGGCAGTGCTGGGTGTCATGGGTGAGCTAATCCAATTGTTTCGTTTGGTTTTGGCTTCCTTCTCTTGATCCATAGCCGTAGCTGGGGTTGAGGGGACCCTCAATCAGAGATTCTTCTTCACTCCTGCTCTGACATGTCATTTCGAAGGTCAAGTGTTCTAATTGTTCCACGGCGTCCTACTCCCTTGCTAGAAAGATTTACTAGCAAAATTAGAAGAAATTCTCAAATTCTGGCGAAGACCAAAATAAATTTTTCGTGTTGGGACTGCACTAGGTCACCCCGACTAAATTAGCCAACGGGGACTCCTGCTGCATGGCACAGTGGGATACAGGTAGGGAAACTCAAGTTGTGGCAGTGGTTGTAAGACTGAAAGACCCCAGCTGATTTCCTAATCAAAAGCAGTCAAAGAGGCTGTCAAGGCCTCCAGCCTCTCATACACATGTTCCTCAAATACAGCCTTCTGCAGCCATGTCAGTCCCCTTGGAAAACTCCCATTCTCCCTGTAGTGAATCCCTCAGGAGATAGGATGGCACAAGACCTCTGCCTCCATACGAAGGCTGGCAGATCCATATATATATATATATATATATATATATATTTTTTTTTTTTTTTTGAGACAGAGTCTCACTACGTAGTGCAGGCTGGCCTGAGCTCTCTATGTAGCCCAGGGTGGCCTCAGACTTGCAGTGCTCTTTCTGCCTCTGCCTTCTGAATGCTGCCGGCAAGTGATGGCAGATCCACACAGAGTTCTCTCCCAAATTCCAGGGGACACTAATTGGTTCTCAGTCTTAGATCTCAAATGTGAGTTCTTTTCCATCCCCCAATATTCATCTTGCCAATTTCTTTTTGCCTTTGAATAGGAAAATCACATTTCAAGGGCAAAGCCACAGTGTACTTGGACGGTTCTTGCACAGGAGTTTAGAGACAGCCCTCACTTCTTCCTCAGGCACTAGAGAAGGGCCTAGAGTTTCAACCGGGGGTGCCCTGCAGCAAATGATAGCAGATGATACTGTAGTTTACAACCAAACTTGAGGGTTATTCAACCATAATACTATACAAACGCTCAACTTTCTCGCTAAGAAGGGTATGAGGTCTCAAAGGAAAAGGCCCAGATACCCTCCGAAAGTTTCAGTATTTGGGATACAGCCTTACACCTAAGCAACAATAGCTAGCTGTCTAGGGCCCACACCCAGGTTGTCTGTGGTCTTAGGCCTCCTGCCACCAAATGACAGCTTTGTTTCTCCCTGAAAATGGCTAGCTTCTGCTGGATTGGATACCTGATTTTGTGCTGTGACAATGCCTTTATATGAGACTGTCAAGGCCCTGAGTCTATGGCTGTAGAACAGATAAAAGTGACTTTTACTGGGGCTTTAGGAAAATCAAGCACGCACTTACTCAGGCCCCACAGTGGGAATACCTCACTCAAGAAACCCTTTCTTCCTTTACCTATCAGAAAAGAGAGGCATTTCTTTGGGCATCTTAACCCAAAGGCTAGACAAGTACTCTGCCTAGAGACATACTTTTTTAAAAAGTTAGATGTGGTGGGTGCTATGTGGCTCACTGATGGAAGCAGCTTTGTCCAAGAAGGACATCAAAATGCAACTTAGGCAGCTGTCTGTTCGCAATAGGTCAGTGAAGCAAAACCTCTTCCCCTGGGGACTTTTGCTCAAAAGGTTGAGCTAATACTGAGGCATTGATATTAGGAAAATGCAAACAGCTAAATACCTTCTGGGCATGGTGGTACACATGTATAATCCCAGCATTTGGGAGGCTGAGGCAGGAGGATCACTATGAGTTCAAGGCTAGCCCCCAGGCTAGGTAGTGAATTTAAGGCAAGCCTGAACTACATAGTGAGACACTGTCTCCAAAAAAAAAGAAAAAAAGAAAAAAGAAAAGAACTATCTATACAGACTCCAAATATGCCTTTCTAGTGCTACATGCCCATGCAACAATCTGAAGAGAAAGGAACTTGCTGACTAATAAGCAATCCTTTATTAAGGATCACTGTGTACAACTTCTAGAGGCGGTCTGTCTTTCTAAGCAGGTTGCAATCATGCATTGTAAGGGGTACCAACAAGGCATGTCTAAAGTCTCTTTTGGCAATCAAAAGGCTGATAGGGAAGCAAAAAGGGCCGCTTTATAGCCCGCAATACTCTAACCTTGTTCCCAGTTTCTGGGGAACCATTAAAATAGTCTATATGCCCCTGGAAGGTAGATGGGACTTAAGGAGAAGTTAAAAGGGGGAGGGTTCATCTAGCGGTGCCTCTGTTCATGAACCTAATTCATTCCACAGTTCTGAGGAAGATGGATGTGGTCATGTTCATCACCTGATGTGGAGTTTGTGAATGGAAGCAAAATTTTGCCAATGCTTCTGTTTGTGAGCTGAGGTACCGCTGTATGTAAAAAACAAACAGATCCTGCAACAGCAAACAAAAACACCGAAACATTACCTAGGCTTTAGAGGCAGATTCATTTACATTGATAGACACTGAGCTCTAAAAAACTCAGGCCTTGAGGGCTCAGGAAGGGAGATTTGTATGGGGTTTGCAAGCAAGAAGCAGAGTATTTGGCAACGATTGACTGATTCTCACAATGTGCATCATAGTGACCAGCCAGGCATTGTAATGATAACCATGTCTAAGAGACAGAAGTAACAAGAACTGTAACAGGAACTGAAGTAAACTGGAAGTTACCTGGGCAACTAACAGAAACTGAAGCCTACTGGATGGGGGGGTATTTTCTGCTACAGTCTATTCTCAAGGGATATGGGAGGGTCTATAAAAACCCCTCATGAGTCTTCCTACAGGTGAAGAGATGTGACATTGCAGATGGTCGCTCAAGTTTTCACAGGGCTAGGACTGGTGACAATACCCAACAGGTCTGCAAAGCTCGCCCACTCTGCCTGCAGTAACCCTGGAAGGCACCAACCATCTGCTTTGTTAGAACCTGTACAAAAGAGAAGGATATATCCTGCAGAAATCTGGCAATTAAGGGAATTTAAATGTATATTGATTCAAATCAACATCTTTACAGGATAGATTGAAGCCTTTCCTACTTATTCAGAGAGGGTTGTAGAGATAGTCAAGGTGCTTGCTGAAGAAATAATTCCCTGATTTGGACCTCCACAATCTCTCCAGAGTGACAATGGGCCTTCTTTTACCACTCAGGTAACTCGGAGGGTAGCAAAGTGTTAGGAATAAAATACAATCTCTAGTCTACTTTGAGACCTCTGTCTTCCAGAAAGGTTGAGAGAGCCAACCAGATCCTAAAAGAGCTCTGGCAAAATTTTGCCAAGAGACATCTGAGTCCTGGCACTGGTTACCACCAATAGTTCTCTGGGTTCAAAACACACCCCAAACTGGGCTAAATGGGAGATTATTTCTATTCTTTGATGTGATAGTAGATCTAGAGACCACAAAAATCTTATACTTTCGGGGCTGGGGATTTAGCTCAGCGGCATAAGCACCTGCCTTGCAAGCACATGGTTGTGAGTTCAATCCCTGGAACCAATAAAAAAAAAAAAAAGGGCTGGGGATTTAGCTCAGTGGCTCAAGCACCTGCCTGATAAACACAAGTTTGTGAATTCGATCCCCAGTACCAAAAAAACAAAACAAAACAAAACAAAAAAAACAACTTACACTTTCTTCTTAGTTTAGGTCAAATCGAACAGAGTATACAAAAGTATAGCAACAGAGTCCTGCCAGCTACTGGCCCAGGGGACTACCAAGTTTCCACCCTCAAGACCAAGTGCTCATACATTCCAGAGAGTTATCACCTCAAGGACACCTCTGCCCAGCTTCAGACAATGATGGATTCTTCCTCCATGTTATATGATAGTAACCTCATTTAATTTGTGTAGAATAAATCCTGCCTAGCAACATATGATGAAGACATGTGCAGCTGACCATAAAATATTATGTTACCTGCTTTTTGTACTTCCTTCTGGAAACCTATATAAATGACTGCTAACTTCAAAACAGGGCTGATGATTTGGAACTGAGATTCCCATCAGCCTGCTAGTGTAATAAACCTATATGCCTTCCAAAGTTCTTCTGGTGTCTTCCTTTTGGTCTGGTCCTGAATTCTGTAGCATTATGAGCTTCTGGAAGACTTGACATTTCTCTTCAAAAAGCAAGGCTCCAGTGCTGCTACAGATAAGTAAATGGAATCTTGTTAAGGCCATTTCTCTCAGGCTCCTGAAAAATTGCTATGCCTTGTGTCTAGATAGAGCTCATGCAGTCATAGGTGGGGCTTTTTGGAAATGGCTAGATAAAGGATGTGTGCTGCTGGGACTGATTCATGATGTGATACTAGGATTCATGTTGCCCCATCCTGAGTGTGACAGTCATCCATCCTAGGTAGACTGGATAAGATATAAGGGACAGGAAGAGTGTCATAGGCAGCTGAGTTGGACAAAAGTATTATTGGCAGTCAGATAGGGCTAGGCCCGCAAAGGAGCCAGTGTAGAAGACTAGATACCTTGCAACCTTGGAGGAGGCAGACACCTCCTGCTGTGGGCGAGGTCTCAAGATAAAAGGTCAACACACACAGGCACGCATGCGCGTGTGTGCACGTGTGTGTGCGCGCACACACACACACACACACAAAACCTAAGGACTGATACTCTAAATAGTCTCTATCACCCTGAGAAAGCCAGGAGTCACCATCCCAACCCCCTATAGGAAGAGTCACTGCTTTCTAAGCATGCCTGTTTACTACATGACTCACTTCCCCCATTTGTCCCTGATTTAATCAATGTTACCTGAGCAATTAATCTTATTGGTTAACTATGGTTCTGTCCCACCTCATGCTCACCTTGGGAGTTCCCATTTTTCCCTACTTTGGACTCGTCTCACTTCGTGGTTTTGCTCTATAAAAGTCCTAGGAAAGACAGAGTCTTTGGCAACCCACTCGGGACCCCTTCTGTCTCTCTCTTGGACAGAAGCTTTCTTTCTCTCAATAAATATATTCTGCTCTTAACCACTGTTGTTCCTAAAATTCATTCTTTGATTTTAGAGAACACAAACTCATACCAAACAGTCAGTAGGCTGGGAGTTTCTTTCCTCTATATCAAGAGGGCTGCTGCTCAGCATTTGGCTTATTATTTGTTGCTCTCCGCCTTGCTGCTCTCTGCCTGCCATGAACTGTCTCTCCTCTGCAATGCCCCTCTTCTGTGTGTCACCCTTGCTTGGAGCCAGCTAACTATGGACCGAAGCCTCTACAAACCGTGAGCAAAAATAAACCTGTCCTCCTTTAACTTTGGGTGTTGGGTATTTTGTCTCAGCAATGAGAGAAGTAACTAAGGTAACAATTTATTTGACATCTCTCTCCGATGCACATTCTGCTCCACAGGAAAATCTGACCTGCTCCCATATTTGGAGTTTCTGTATCCCATCAAACAGACAGCTCAACAGTCACCAGTTCCTTTCTCATTGTCTTCTAACAGTTTCTCTCTTCAGCCCAGCCGTGAGCCACATCACTCCAAGGTAGTTGGAGAGCACATATCCCCCGAAGGAAGGGTCCACAGCCCCCTACAGCTGAAGACGCTACAGAAGACAGAGACCTCCACTCCCACAGCACCCCATAAAGAACTGTGTTGATTTGTGTCTTTCAGGGAGAAATGAGACAGAACAGTAGGATGTAGCTACAACTGGCTGGGAAAGGAGCCCCGACAAGATGCATGGAACAGTTCTCGGAGCCTTGCATGTGGGCTTCTTGTGAGAACACGAGCAGGCTTTGGACAGAATGGTCTGCGTGTGATGCCAGCATGGAAAATATGAAACTGGACAGTTCCCCTTAAGTGCTTGCCTCTTCATAGTAGGCCATCCTGCACTGTAGGGTGCATTTTATTTTTATTCTTTCCTTCCTTTTTACTTAACCCAAACTTGCTCTGCATCGTTCATTTTTCCACTACCCTCTGTTCTTTCCTTACTTTTAATAAATATGAAACTTCGCAACAGTTTATGCTTGTTTGGTTCATTTCTTTATCTAGGATAGAAGAGACCCAGAAATCACCTTGAAAACAGACTCCAAGCCCGGTGTGGTTGTATACACCTCTAATCCCAGCACCGGAGAGGCTGAAGCAGGAAAGTCACTGCAAGTTCAAGGCTACCCGGAACTACCTAGCAAGATCTTGTCTCCACTAACTAACTATCTCCACTAACTAACTAACTAACTAACAAACAACTAACTAACTAACTAACTAACATACTAAAAGGAAACTTCAGCATGCCAGAACCCAGTAAGAGCCTGGAGTCAGATTTAAGGTGTCTTGTCAAAGGCTTGCCTGGTTACATGCTGGCTATAAATGAAGAATTGAAAGTGGCACGTTTCTGGTTGGTCCCATGCACAGTACTCAGAAGCTGCAGTCTTTCTGATTCTGGGTTCTAGGCCTGAGTCCCGGGTCCATGACCGACAGGCCATGTCCATTTGCTCAGTGGGGATTTCACCACACCCTAATCTCCTACCTCAGGTAGGAAATGTACCACCTTACCTGACAGATGAAAATCTTTCAAAATTATTAGGGGTACATGTGACCTTTGACCCGATGTGGTGCTTGGGACCAGCATTGATGACACATGAGGAGCTGATTGGAATTTTCTTCACGTGCACTGGGAAAGGAAGGAGGAAGTTGTAATGGGGAAGAAGGAGGAAGTGGCCGTCAGGGTGAGCATCCTGATTTGGCCTTTCACCATGTTAAACTAGCACCATAATGTCCTGTGATTTATTCTAGGGCAAAACTCTTGCATTTTCAAAGTGGAAAATGCACAAAACTATTTTATGAAGTCACTTTAATAACTTTCCATTTTTTACAAGCCAGATTTTTATATAAACAATTTAATTTTTATGAAAATGTTCTCAGGTATGATAAAAGAAATAAAAACTAGCAGAAAGGAGACAAGAAAAATTACATTTTGAAAAATGAAAACTGTAGTTTCCAGACTCAAGACCAGTTTAGCTCATTAATTTGTACATTTATTTATATATTTTATTTCTTACCTCCCAGAACATAATAAGCCTAGGCAATTCCTTTTTACCTACAAATAATTTTGCCCACTTTTTTTTTCTGCAAATGGCTCCCTGTGAGTAGACTACCTTTTCCAGCTGTAAATTAGGATTTCCCATATGAATGAACCATTAGCTCACTATGGGTGGCCCATCTTCTCTCATCCACTTGTCAAGACCGAAGACTAGATTATCAAATTCCACAGTGAGGAAGGTGAGGGCTACAGCCCGCCTGCACATGGCAGAGGCTAGTCCAGGTATAGATGAATGGTTCCTAGGGTAGGGTACCTGGCTAGAGTTTCAATACTATGCCTTTATTATGTAAATGGGAAAACCAGTGTCCTGCCACTCAGTTCCTACACAGTCCTTTAAATTTCTTTTCAGATGGAGTACCCTAACTTGCTCAGGCTAGCCTACCTCAAGTCCTATACTCAAAGGATTCTTCTGCTGAGCCTTCCAACTGATATAGGGGAAAAAACACTCCCAACCTGCTAGATGTCCAATATGAGTTCATGCTCTCTAAATTCAAAGAATGACTTTTAGGAATGATAGAAATTAAGAGCACAATATATTTACTGAGAGAAAGAAAGCTTCTTTCTGGGAGAGAGACAGGAGGGGTCCCAAGTGGGTTGCCGAGGACCCTGCCTTTTCTAGAGATTTTTACAGAGCAAAACCACAAGGTGAGATGGGTCCAAGGAGGGGAAAAATGAGAACTTGCAAGGCAGGCGTAAAGTGGGACAGAACTATGGTCAACCAATAACATTATGAGCGTAATTGGTCAGTAAAATTGATTAAATCAGGATCCAATGCAGACATGAATACAGATAAGGGTTCTGTAGGGGTTGGGTTAGTGGCTCCTAGCTTCCTCAGGGTGATAGATACTTATTTAGAATATCAATTCCTGATGTTTACCCTTAGGAAGTATGTGGGTGCATTTGTTTGATCTTTCGTCTTGAGGTCTGATCCACAGTGGACCCTGTCTGTCCCCCTCACTGTTTCAAGGTATCTGGTCTTCCCTGGCTCCTTTGAGGGCCAGAACTATCTGACTGCCTAGAATATTTCTATCTATCTTAGCTGCTAGCTGCCTATAATACAATTAGTTGTGACTACAGGCAGGTACCACCACATTTGACCAGCTATGGTAAGTTTTTAATTTTTTTTAAATTTTATTTTAAAGGGGGTAAAATTAAACACACCGAAACAGAACGGGATATAAGAAAGCATAAATTTCAAAGCTAGACAACCAGAGATCTTCACTATCTGTCATATTGTCTCTTGTTTTCTTCTGAATAGTTGTCCATATCTTTGCATACGGGGAGCTCATACTGAACAACATAGCCAATCTTTTCACAAGATGTGTAATTCACTGGCTCCCACTTGCTAAGTGGGGGGGACATGGGATGGGGGACAGGACGACATGAGATGTTTGATTCTCAACCTGCACTGCTGGCAGGCTTACAGCCACTCCCCAGAGAGGGGAAGAGTTCCTTGTTCTCCTGGTACCCCAAGTCAACCACATGGTGCAGGTCCCGAGGCGCCAGGGTCTCTCTCCTGCAGGCTGCCGAAAGTCTGCCACACTCACCTGCTATTTCTTTCTGATGAACTGACCATTCCATTTCCAAAGTTCTGAAATGGCCAACAGACCACAGAAAGAATTCTCTTTAGGCTCCTGTTTGAAACCAGCAGCTATAGCAATCTGCTGGCCTTGCCTCAGGGCCACAAGTTTTTAATTTATAATATGTAAAGAACTCAAAAACTCAGACCCCCAACCTCAGTAGAAGACCCAATGATAAAATGGACAACTGAAATGAATAGACACTTTTCAGAAAAAGTACAAATGTCCAATAACTGCATAAAAAAAAGTTCAACATTTTGGGCCATTAGATGAATGCAAATTAAAACAATATTGAGATTTCATCTTATTCCACAAAAAGTGACCATTATCAGGCAGAGAATTCAGCTCAGTGGCATAAGCACCCGCCTGGCAAGTGCGAGGTTGTGAGTTCGATCCCTGGTATTAAAAAGAGAGAGAGAGAGGGAGAGTGACCATTATCAAGAAGTCAAAAAACAAACATTGGCAAGTCTTTGGGGGAAGAAAAAGACCCTTCTACACCACTGGCAGGAATGTAAACTAGTACAACCACTAGGGAAGTCAATAATATTACAGACAACTAAGTTAGTTAGAAATACTGTAGACAGGGACAGGCCCTCAAGAGTTGGTGTGGAAGATGAATTCACATTGCAACTGTGGGGGAGATGCATTCACTGAAGACCTAGCCTCAAAACAAGAGAATGATTACCCCTCATACTTCCCCTAGGGATGAGTGTTACAGTGTGCTCAAGAAATTTACCTGTAGGACACAGATTTGAGAAACAAGTGAGGTTTATTAGGACTGCAGTGGTCAGTTAGTTTAGGCCATTGAAACTGCTGGCTATTGGTGGCTTCGATTCCTTTGTTCCCTTTTCTTACACACCCCTGTATGAGTTCACAGGGTCGGGAGTACCGAGCATACCACCTTTTTGCAGCACTATCACTGCTTACAATGTTACAAGACCTTCTACATCTGGTTAACTGACACACAGAATGTGGGCCCCAGGGAGTTTGGTTGCCTTGAGATTAAACCTATTTGTTGTCTTTTTCATAGCTTTTATGGCCAAGGGAGAGGAAGAGGCCTTTTCAGGATTTGACCAAAGTTCAATCACTGCTTAAGTCTAACTGCTAACTAAACATCAACCAAACTGCCTGGGGCCCACATTCTGTGTGTCAGTTAACCAGATGTAGAAGAAGGTCTTGTAACATTGTAAGCAGTGATAGTGCTGCAAAAAGGTGGTATGCTTGGTACTCCCTCACCCTGTGAACTCATACAGGGGTGTGTAAGAAAAGGGAACATCCTGTTTGCCAATATTTTATTGAGAATTTTTGCATCTATGTTCATTAGGGAGATTGGCCTATAGTTCTCTTTTTTAGTTGAGTCTTTCTCTGGTTTTGGAACTAGAGTGATATTTGCTTCCAGGAATGATTTAGGAAGAATTGCTTCCCTTTCAATTTCATTGAAGAGTTTCAGGAGTGTTGCAGTTAAGTCTTCTTTGTATTTCTTGTAGAATTCTGCAGTGAAGCCATCTGGGCCTGGACTCTTCTTTGTAGGCAAGGATGTGTTAAAGTCTCCTGTTATAATTGTGTTATTGCTTATTTGATTTTTCATTTCTGTTAGTATTTGCTTTATATAGCTGGGTGCTCTGGAATTTGGTGTATATATAGTTAAGATTGTTATCTCTTCCTCTTGAAGTTTTCCCCTAACTAGTATGTAGTGACCTTTTTTATCTCTTTGGATCATTCTTGGTTTGAAATTCACATTGTCTGCAAATAGGATTGCTACTCTTGCTTTTTTTTGGTTTCCTGTTGCATGAAGTATAGTTTTCCATCCCTTGACTTTCAGTCTGTGAGTGTCCTTTTGGGTTAGATGGGTTTCTTGTAGACAGCATATGGTTGGATGTTGTTTCTTGATCCATTCTGCCAGTCTGTTTCTTTTGATTGGCGAGTTGAGGCCATTTACATTAATGGTTGTAACTGTTATATATTGGTTTATTGTTGACATGTTATCTTTCTGCTGTTGTGTCTTTAGCTTTCCATTCTGTTTAATTGTCTGCCTTGCTTGGTGGTTTTCTCCTGTGTGTATCTAGAATGTCTTTCAGTATTCTTTGTAGGGTTGGTTTGGTGTTCATGAAGTTCTTCAGCTGTTCTTTGTCATGGAAGTATCTTATTTCTGCATCCATTTTGAAGGACAGTTTTGCAGGGTAT
>PVJX010028771.1:0-23556 GCA_004027295.1 Dolichotis patagonum | reverse complement strand
ATTGTGTAACCAGTCCTCAAATAAGCACTCAATAGATTTTTATCCTAATCATTGATAATGCTGTAAACATTCTGTATTCAAAATTTGTTGAAGTGTTTAGTGTTATTATATAACCCCCTTTTCATTCAAAAATGAAGTAAGTTCAGGTTTGCTTCAGTTAAGAAGTTAGTGACAAGTCATGGACTAGAATTCAGGCATTCTAGTTATTTGTTCCCATATTATATACTTTCTGTAATGTTTTAGGACACTCTAAACATTGGGGCTTATTTTGTTCTTGTTGAGTCTCCTGTGTCACTCATGCTTTCTGTGATATTTTTAAAATATCAGACATGGCTGAATTTCAATTCACTTATAACATTTCTTCACAACTCAGTTTTATAATTGTTTAGTTTTAGGCTGTTCCCTCACTGGTAAAAAATTTCTCTCTGAAGGAGTTGTTAAAATTAATTAAGGGATAATTCTTAGTGGAGAAATGAGTCAAAGCTGAATTTTAGTTCACATTTTTAAAAATTCACATTCCCAAGTATTTTATTAATGATATGAAAGGTTTAGGGCAAAAAATACATATAAGTAAAAAATGATTCCTGAACATTTAAGGAATTCTGAATCTTACTCTTGTTTCTGATTCTCTACATCCCCCCCCCCAGGAAATTCCCGCTTGTTTCCTTGAAAAATATTTCCTTTTCTTAGTTTCATATTACTTACAATCTCAAACTGACTTGCAACTATATTTAAATTTCAAGTCTTCCTCCAGATTATGATCCTGCTAAGGTGTTGGACCAGAGTCCTCTCGCTTTGAAGACACCAGAAGTGCAATTTGTCTTTCAAGAAATGTCTTCTATAATGCTTTGAGTCAATGCGTAGATAAACTTAATCAAGGGATACAGCATAAAAATTTGAACTAGTTTTAGAAGACATAAATGAATCACAGACACACACACACACACACACAAATAGTTCCTTTTAAACTATGATTTTGCTTTTTGTATTTTCAGTTATCTCTGGTCAAATGCAGTTCATTATAACTCAAAAATACTAAATCAAAAATTCCAGAAATAAACAGTTTCTCTGTTTTAAATTGCCTGTCTTTCTGAGTAGCATGACAAAATCCTACACTGTCCTATTCTGTACTGTTTGGGACATGAATCACCCCTTTGTCTAACAATTCACACTGTATATGTTTCTCCCTCCTTAACCACTTGACAGCCAATTCACTCTATCAGATGAATGTCAAAGTGCTAACATTCAAGTAGCCCTTGTAGTATATAGTAATGACCCTTGTAGTGTATAATAATAACCACAAAGTGCAATGCTAGTGATGTTGGCTGCTAAGACATGCCAGAGAAGCCATGCAGTGCTTTCACTACTTGAAAATATGAAAGTTCTTCATTAACAAAGAAATAAAAAATGCCAAAGTTGCAAAGATTTATGGTACAACAGGAAATTTGGAGAGAGAAAATGATCATATTCACATGCCTTTCATTTCAGTATACATAACTTTCATTTCAGTATATAATTGTTTTTGTTATTAGCTATAGTTCTTAGTCTCTTACCATGATTTACATATTAAACTTAATCATACGTACATACGTATGGAACAAAATAGAGTATAGATAGGGTTTGGTACTATCTATAGTTTCAAATATCTCTGGGAGGTCTTACAATGTATCCACTGTGGATTAAAGGGGATATTATATACTTATATACTCTATTAATGTATACTTTTATTTATATTAATATATGCTTTATAATATTATATAATATATTATTTATATTATATGTAATTATTTACTAGATATTTATATATACTTTTATTATTTGTGTCAGTAGGGGTCACTTAAAAATTGAACACATATTAATTATTCTAAAAGAGGAAACCTTTCCTCATTGTGCCTAGTGAAAGCCATGACTGTAAACAAAAGCAAACATTACCAGTCTTCAAAAGTTATCCAACATAGCCAGAACAGGCCACAGTCAACTGTTCTCGTGACCAGGAGAGTTTTACCTACTTGATGAGTTGCTTTTATTTCCTCCAGGTTTTGAATTCCCATGGTTCTATGCCTTCCTTCTGTACCATTCTTGAAGTTTATTCCAGCCACATTGATGGTCTTGTAGCTGCCTCTGAAATATGGGTATGTTCATAAAGATACATACCCAGTACTGGTACTGGTACTACCTGAAGACCTCTTTCTGACCCAGACCTGGAAAGCCAAAGCCCTGAACTTGATAGCATAATTCTGTTTTGACAATCTTAGCTTCGTCTCATTGTTTTCAGGTTCTGGTTCTGGTTCTGGTTCTGGTTTGAACCCTGATTTTTGGACAGAATCTCTGGCCTCTTGTAATTTGCAAATCATACCCTACAACTAGATGATGGTCTTGATGCTTAATAACAAAATACTTGTACCTTGAGGGCCCTTTGCTTCTCTTCCAGATCTTCTACTTAAATTTGGTGTTGTTATCATTAAACCCTTTGTCTTTTGGTGGTCTAACCATGTGGAAGGAAAACATCACCAATGTTAGTGAGCTTATCCTGATGTGTTTCCCTTCTGCCCCTTGGATGCAAATTCTTCTATTCTTCCTTTTCCTCATCACTTACCTGTTTGTGCTGTTTGAGAATCTGGTAATCATTCTTACTGTATGGTTCATGAGGTCTCTGCACAAGCCCATGTACTATTTTCTGAGTACCATGTCCTTTCTGGAAGTCTGGTATATATCTACCACAGTCCCCAAGATGCTGGCTGGATTCCTTCTTCATCCCAATATCATCTCCTTCCTGGGATGCATGACTCAGCTTTATTTCTTCATGTCACTCGCTTGTACTGAATGTGTGCTTTTAGCTGCCATGGCCTATGACCGATATGTAGCCATATGTTGGCCCCTTCGCTATCCAGTCATGATGACCACAGGGTTTTGTGTTCAACTGGGTAAGTGGCTTCTCCATCTCCATGGGAAAAGTGTATTTTATCTCTGAGTTGGCTTCTGTGGTGATAATATCTTAAACCACATTTTCCTGTGATGTGTCACCTATCCTTAAACTGGCCTGCATGGGTTTATCCATGGCAGAGACAGTAGACTTTGTGCTGGCCATCGTTATCCTTGTATTTCCTCTCTCAGCCACTGTCCTTTCCTAATACCTGCATTGTTTCTACCATCCTGCATATTCCCTCAGCCAGAGGGCAGTGGAAAGCCTCCTCCAGCTGTGTGTCTCTCCTGAGTGTTGTTATCATCTTCTACACAGCTGTAATCTTCATGTATGTTCGACCTCGTGCCATCACTTCATTTAATTCTAACAAATTGATTTCAGCTATGTACACAGTCTTCACTCCCATGCTCAACCTTATCATTTACTGCCTGAGAAACAAGGAGGTCAAGGATGCTATCAGGAAAACCATAGCAAGTAGCCCAGGTCTTTTCTTGAGAGATTCTCTTTACCGAAGGGATACAGACATAATTTGATCTGACCTCAAAAAACTTAATTAGATGAAAAGCTGCAATTATAAACATACTGACAGTACAATGATCTAGTAGTATGGAATTAGATAAAAAATGCTTTTTTCTGTTGGACATTAATTAAAAACTTCCTTTTATAAAGCAGTTGATGATGATAACCATTCTGACTTCATACAATGAAATCTCAGAGTTTTTTATTTTGGATCAGGAAATGTGATAAATACACACAATGGAATGTTATTCTACAATAAAAAATAATGAAATCATGTCACTGGCAGGAAAATAAATGGAACTTGAGATCATAATGCTAAGTGAAATAAGCCAGACACATAAAGTTAAATATTGTGTGATTTCTCTTGTATGAAATACTTAAACTATAAAGACATAAATGAGTAAAATGAGAGATTATATAAATTAAGAAAGTAGACTTTTTGGAGATGAAAATGGTGATCATGGGGGAGGAGGTAAAAGAGAGGGGATAATGAAATAAAAAGGATCAAGAAAAGTTATGCACAGACACCATTTCCTCAAACAAGCATAACTTTTGTGTATTGCAAAGTTACACTAATGAAAAGATAAAGCTGTAGATAAATAGGATATATATATATATATATATATATATTCATAAAATAGCTATAAGATTTTTTTTATGAAATATGTTAAGGAAAAATCAGTGAGTATCCAATTTTTATATTTCAGTTGGCACGATTATCCCTTTTTGATGTGCTTTCTTTTAAAACTCTTCTCTCTTAAAAATGGTGCACAAAGAGAGGCTCACCTCTAGGCAACATCATAGGCGTGGCCTGTGCATAGCTTCTAAGGGGTTGGGACTGACTCTGCTTATAATCATTTGATCATGATGATTTTGCATTTTAATGGTTTTTAAAATTTAGGAAAATGCAAGATAAACTATTCAGGCTCTGCTAGAAATACTTTAGAGTCATACTTTTCTTAATATAGAGAAAATGAAATTTCAGATACACACATATGTACATATGGTTCCATGCTTTAACTCCTTTCCTTCATTGGAATTTTTACATATAAATTTGTGGATGAAATAGAGGCCAGACTATAGAGAAACCAGTGGTTGTTAATTTAAGCCCGTTATTTTTCAAGTCTAGGAAGTGTTGCCATTTGCAAGAGAGCTAGTACTTTTGTTTAGATGGTGCTTGGTCTGGAAGAGAAAAATTTTCTCGGGTTCCCCAGAGCACTTACCTTCTTATTGGTGTTTCTTTTGATTTTGAAAAGGTAGTTGCAAGTAATGTATGGTTTCATCTTGACACTGTGAAACAGTAGAAGGCAGACAGGTTCTAGCTGGTTCAAAGGAACATTGGATAAATGAATTAATGAGCTATTATCCATTAACAATTTATGACAAAAGTACTATTTTACTACAATGCCTTGGAAAACACATTTCATGCATTTTAATTTTGGTATTACATTTGGTGTTACATATATACTTTATTTTTACTTTATTTACATGTTGTTACATATTTTTCCCTTTTTGTGTTTCAGTTATTATATAATGCCGGATGAGATTGCATTGTTTTACTGTTATATAGATTACGATGTTTTACAAACTATGGTAATTTACAATTTATATAAACCTGTCATATTCTTCTTGCTTTCATTAGTATTAGCCCAGACACTATGTATACGTTATCATGAGCTTCACTTTTCCTTTACTCAATAAATAGTGTTATGGACCATGGCCATCACAGGGGCAACTATAAATAATATAAAATGCCTTGAGCCATGTATCTTCTTTTAAAACCCAAATTCTAGAATATTCTTGCCAAATAAGCAATTTCTCATACATATATTTCTGCTTAAAACCTGTATTATTCACCAGTAGACAATTATTGTTAATTTTGAAACTCACAAAGTTCTTTTAATCATGTTGCCACCACAAAAAATGAAATGATAAATGTTCTAATTCAATTCATTTAATCATAATTTAAGTTACATGTACAGTGAAAACATCACGTTATATTCTATAAATACACAAAATTGAAAATGTTTTTTTAAACTTTAGTTAAGCAGGCTTGAAGTCATTCATTAGAAGTTAACTACATTCTCATTCCAGCCTACACTAATTCATTTTAATGTTTTATATATTATCAGGATATTGGAGAGTAGAATAGGGTGAACTACTGCCCAATGTGTATAAAGGTACAATTCTTTTGGGGGGGGTATATTATTAGTTCTTTATTTTAAAGAGAATAAAATTAAAGAGGAGAGAACAAAGCACATCAGAACAGAACAATGCAAACAACACAGCACTTCACAGCAAGACAACTAAATATCAACAGTAGCTACCATAATGTTTCTTTTTTTTAAAGTATTTGAGCATACATTTATATACAATAATATCAAACATGACAAAATAATATAAAACCATTCACAAGAATGAAAGTACTACAGGACATTCAAAACCAAATAACAGAAAAATAAAAAATGGCTTCTATAATATCTCATTTTCCATAAAAATTTGTTTACACTATCACACATATTAAAATCCAATAAGATACAACATGATAGGACCAATGGAAATAGAAGAACAAAAGCATGGTAGGACTTCAAAGAAAGATGCTATTAAATCAGCAATGACTGCCTTAATGTCTTGTTTTCTTCAAAGTAGCTGTTCATACCATCAAACATTAAAAATCACACACAACAGAATAAAACCATTCCAACCAATGAGTGAAAACATTATAAGACTTCAAAGCAATGTAGTAGGGAACCATTATTACCATAAAATCTTATGTACTCTTACCGTTTCTCACACTAGGGAGACTATGGTAATTATATATGTGAGTTTGATTTATTTCACTTCTGAGTATGGTCTCAAGCTGTATCCATTTATTTATAAATATCTCAGTGTAATCATTCTTTGTAGCTCAGTAGTACTCCATTGTATAAAAATACAATAACTTTTTGTGCATTCCTCAGTTGATGGGCACTTAGGTTGTTTGCAAGATCTGGTTATTACATATTGTGCTGCTATAAACATGGGTGCACATATATCACTGTGGTATGATGTTTTCAGTTCTTCTGGAAATATGCCCAGAAGCGGAATAGCTGGGTCAAATGAAACTTCGAATCCCAGCTTTTTGAGGAATCTCCTAACTGACCTACACAGTGGTTGCACTAGTCTACACTCCCAGCAACAGTGCAGAAGAGTTCCTTTTGCCCAAAACCTCTCCAGAATTTGTTGTTGGTAGTTCTCTTTAACTTAGCCATTTTTTCTGGAGTGAGATGGAATCTCAGTGTGGTTTTAATTTGCATTTATCTAATCACCAATAATGCTGAATATTTTTTCATGTAATTATTTGCAATTTGTATTTTTTTATCTTGAACTGTGCATTCATCTTGGATGCCCATTTTTGGATTGTGTCTTTGAATTCCTGGAGTCTGATTTTTTAAAAATTCTTTATATGTTCTAGACCGAAGTCCTTTGTCTGAGGGACAGTTGAATAAGATTTTTTGCCAATTTGTGGGTTTTCTGTTTTACTCTGCTGGTGATTTCTTTCAAAATGCAGAAACTCTTTAAGAAGATGTGATCCCAGTTACTGATTATGGGAAGTATTTCCTGTGCAGTTCGATTCTTGTTTGTGAATTCTCTACCTACCCCTATGTCTTCAAGATTTTTACCTAATTTGTCTTCCAACAGATTTAGTGTTTCTGTTTTAATATTGAGATCTTTGATTTAGACTTTAGTTTAGTACATGGTGATAGGCATGAGTCTGCTTTTAGTTTTTGGCATATGGAGAGCCAATTTTCCAGACTATGGTTCTTCAGTGAATGTGTTTGGCCCCTTTATCAAAGATAAGGTGGTTGAGTGTGTTAGTAGTTGTAGTTGTAACTTGTAGTCTGTTCCACTGATCTTCAGGTCTGTTTTTATTCCAGTACCATGTTGATTTTATTACAGTAGTTTGTAGTATAACTTCAAGTCAGGGATTGTGATGCCTCCTGCCTTGCCTTTGCTGCTTAGAATTGCCTTTGCTATTCTAGGTTTCTTCTGGTACCAGATGAATTTTAGGAGTGATTTCTCTAGATCTGTGAGGTTTGTTGGTGATATTTTGATTGGGAATGCATTGAATCTGTATAACAATTTTTGGAGAATGGCCACTTTTGCAATACTTATTTTTCCTATCCATGAACTAGGGATGTCTTTCATTTTTCTGAGACCTTCTTTGATTTCTTTTTTCAGGGTACTATAATTTTCCCTGTATAGCTCTTTTAATTATTTCATTAGATTAATTCCTAACTATTTCATGTTTTTGGATGCTATTTTGAAGGGTATGGATTCTGTATTTCTCTCTCAGTGCTTTTGTTGTTAGTGTATAGGAATGCTATTAATTTTTGAGTGTTGATTTTGTATCCAACTACATTACTGAATTTATTTATTATATTAAGGAATCTTTCAATGGCATTTTGGGGGCCTTCTATGTAGAGTATAATGTCATTTGCAAATAATGATAATTTAACTTCCTCTTTTCCTGTCTTTACTCCTTTTATTTCTCTCTCTTGTCTAATTGCTCTGGCTAGTATTTCCAGTACTATGTTGAATAAGAGCAGTCATAATGTACATCCTTGTACATAATGTACATACTTGATATCAAGGTAAAGGCTTTCAGTTTTTGGCCATTTGATATGATGGTGGCTGTTGATTTGTCATAGATGGCCTTAATCATATTGAGTTAAAAACCATCATATCCAATTCTCTGTAAGGTTCTCATCATGAATGAGTTTTGGACCTTATCACAAGCTTTTTCTGCATCTATAGAGATGATCATGTGGTTCTTACTTTTGGCTCTATTGATATGGTGAATTACATTTATTGATTTACATATGTTGAACCATCCCTGCATTCCTGGGATGAATCCCACTTGGTCATGGTGTATAATCTTGATGACTTACTGCATCCTGTTTGCCAATATTTTATTGAGAATTTTTGCATCTTTGTTCATTAGGGAGATTGGCCTGTAGTCCTCTATTTTAGTTGGGTCTTTCTCAGGTTTTGGTATTAGAGTAATATTTGCTTCCAGGATTGAGTTAGGAAGAATTGTATCCCTTTCAATTTCATTGAAGAGTTTGAGGAGTGTCAGCATTAATCTTCTTTGAATTTCTTGTAGAATTCTGCAGTGAATTTATCTGGGCCTGGGCTCTTCTTTGTTGGTAAGGACTTAATTACATTTTCAATTTCAATAATAGAAATTGGGTTGTTCAGCAGTTTTACATTTTCTTGATCCAGCTTTGGTAGTTCATATGATTCTAAGAATCTGTCCCTTTTTTCTGGGTTATTGACCCTATGAGAATAGAGGTTTTCAAAATAGGTATTGATGATCTTCTGTATTTCCACAGCATATGCAGTGATGTTATCCTTTTCATTCCTTATTGCCTGAATTTGAGTTTATTCTTTCTTTTTTTAGTAAGTTGACTAGGGGATTGTCAGTTTTATTTATTCTTGCTAAAACCAACTCTTTGATTCATTGATTCTTTGTATTGTTTTCTTAGTCTCTATTGCATTCATTTCTGCTCTGATCTTTATAATTTAGTCTCCTCTTTTTGCTTTAGGCTTGACTTGTTCTTTTTCTAGATGTTTGAGGCATAGAATCAGGTTGTTTATTTGTGTTTGTTCTGTTTTCCTGATGTGGGAATTCACTGCAATAAATTTTCCTCTGTGGACTGCTTTCACTGCATCCCACAGATACTGGTAAGTTGTATTTGTATTTTCATTTGCATGTAGATATGTTTTATTTCTTCTTTAATTTCCACTGTGACCCACTGATTGCTCAAGAATGTGTTATTCAGTTTCCATGTGTTTGTGTGGTTTTTGCAGTTTCTTTTATCACTAATTTCTAGTTTCATGATGCTATGATCTGATAACCTGCATGGGATGATTTCAATGCTTTTGCATTTACTGAAGTATGTTCTATGGGCTATTATATGGTCTATTTTAGAGAATGTCCCATGTACTTGTGAGAAGAATGTATATTCTGATGTTGTTGGATGGAAAACTGTATATGTCTATCAAATCCATTTGTTCACAGATGTGATTCAGTTCTGTTATTTCTTTGCTGATTTTCTGTCTGATTGATCTATCCTTTTGTGTCAATGGCATGTTAAGTTCTCCTGTTATACTTATGTTATTGCTTATTTGATTTTTCATTTCCATTAATACTTGTTTTGTGTAGCTGGGTGCTCCCAAATTTGGTGCATGTATGTTTAAGATTGTTATCTCCTCCTCTTGAACTTTTCCCCTTATTAGTATGTAGTGACTTTCTTTATCCCTTTGGATCATTCTTGGTTTGAAGTCCACATTGTCTGCAAACAGAATAGCTCTCCCTGCTTTTTGGGGGTTCCTGTTGCATGAAGTATTGTTTTCCATCCTTTGACTTTCAGTCTCTGAGTTTCCTTTTGGGTTAGATGGGTTTCTTGTAGATAACATATGCTTAGATGTTGTTTCTTGATTTATTCTGCCAGTCTGTTTCTTTTAATTGTTGAATAGAGGCCATTTACATTAATGGTTTTAATTGTTATATATTGGTTTGTTTTTGACGTGTTATCTTTCTCCTGTTGCATCTTTACCTTTCCTCTCAGTTGCATGGTCTGCCTTGCTTAGTGGGCTTTTCCTGTGTGTATTGAGAATGTCTTTCAGTATTCTTTGTAGGGTTGGTTTGGTGATCATGAAGTTCTTCAGCTGTTGTTTGTCATGGAAATATCTTATTTCTCCATCCATTTTGAAGGACAGTTTTGCAGAGTATGTCAGTCTGGGTTGGAAGTCATTTTCCTTTCAGATCTGAACTACTTCACTCCATGCTCTTCTTGACTTCATTGTTTGTGTTGAGAAATCTGCGTGATTCTGATAGGTTTTCCTTTATAGGTGATTTGTCTTTTCTCTTTAACAGCTTTTAATATTCCGTTCTTTTGTTGGAATTCTGGGATGATGATTATTATATGTCTGAGTGTAGTTTTATTTTGGTTATGGCCATTTGGAGTTCTATTTGCTTCACTGATCTGTATGTCAGTTTCTATTCTCATGTTTGGAAAATTTTCACCTATTACTTCTGTAAATAGCCTCTTGCTATCATTTGTGTTGTCCCCTTCTTTTTCATTTATCCCTGTGAAGCTTATGTTGTTTTTCTTTGCATCATATTGCAGCTGTTGAATTGTTATTTCCTGATTCCTTGTTATTTTTAAAAGATCTTTCCTTTCCTGTTCACTAGCTGCAATCTTTTCTTTAAGGTCCGAAATTATATCTTCACTTTTGTTGAGGTTGTTTTGCCGTCTTTCAATGCAATTTTTTATTCCTGTAAATCTCTTTGAATCTGCTTCATGCATTCTGTTTGTTTTTTGTATTGTGCTTCAATGTTTCTATCTTTTTGCATTGTTCCTTGAATTTTTTTAACTGTGTCTTCTTCAGATGTGTTTAGCCATTCTTTAATTACCTTTATCATTTCTTCTTTTACATTGGAGATTATCTCTGATTTGATTTCTTTTATAGAGTTGGAGTTATTTCTTTATTTCAGTTGATATCATTTCAGGCATTTCACATGTATTGCTTATATTTTCTTCTATGTAAGTAGCTCCTAGCTTGTGTTGGGATGGGCTGGAAGTTTGAGATAGCATTTTTATCTTTCATCTTGTCATTTTCCTATATTTATGGGTTTTGAGCAATGTTCCAAAGCTTCCCCCAGGTGTGCTGGAAATCACCTCATATGCCCATGGCTTCTGGAATTCACAGGGCCTCAGCTCTGAAAATTTAAAGAAGCTTGCTAGGCATGGTCCAGTCAGGCCAACAGAACCTCTGGTTTCACCTCCGGGGTTTTGGGAAGCTGGTGGTGGCTCCTAATCACTGGGAGCAATGATCTAAAGCTCTCCTTGAGCCAATGCAGGCATGCTGTAGCTCACCTCATGCGGCATCAGCTCCCTGGATTGAAAGAAGTTCACTAGGTGTGATCCCCTTAGGCCAGCGGAAACTCCGGAGACCACTGCGGGGTTTCAGGAGCCCCCAGGGCTGCTCCTAACTGCTGGGAGCAATGATTTGAACCTCTCCACAAGTCAGTGCAGGCACATTGTAACTCCTAATGTTACAATTCTAAAAGATAATAAAGTTCCAAATATCTGTTGTACAATATACTCCCTATATTTAACAGTAAATTATTTTTGACTTGAAAATTTGCCTAGAGAATAGAACTTATTTGTTACAAGGACAGATGTTCTATACATATACACATACAAATAGGACAAAGTCACACAGAGAAACTTAAAGATGATAGATATGTTTATTACATTATAATGATAATACACATGGTATAAATGTACTCAAATTCATCAGATTGTATATATTAATTATGTATGGTTTTTATGTGTTGATTATATCTCAATAAAGTTAGAAAAGACAAATAATTAAAAAATAGATAATATATCTTATATGGGAGTGTTTTGTCTGTGTTATATAATTCCATGGTGTTGCACTATATTCATCTAGATTACTTGATGTATTGGACTTCCAAGGAAGTCATCTTATTGTACATGTAGCAGTGCATATTTTGTTCTCCTTTTCCTGTTATGGGTTTTTCATATTTTCTTTACTTTAACACTTTAAATACTGTATTTTTAAATACTTGAATATATAGAGAAGTAGAGAACATAGAACTATTTTTTTGGTGGCCCTGTTTTTAAAAATTGAAGGTTGAAAGCTATAAATAATTAGAATTTATAATTTGTACATATTTAAACATATTTCAGTTACAGCTATACTACTTTATCCAGAATAGTGTTAAAGAAAGAGAGACTGAAGGACTTACAATTGATTAATCTTCAGAGCAAGCATGGTAGATAAAAGGTATGACTATGGTAGACATTCATCACGTAGTGAACTGGCAAAGAAATAAAAAGATAAATTGTCAAAATTGAAGGTAGCAAAAACTTTTATAGGTGACTAAATTGGTGAAAAACATCTTTAGATAAGTTCTTTTCATTGAAGATATTTAATCAGATATATAAGGATAGCCTTTAATAGATGATTTTCTAATAAATCTATTAAAGTTACCACAATGCTAATTCTGGATAAATATATCCACAGAGAGCTTTATCCTTCCCCTCAAAGCCATTTTGAAGTCTCCTATCCCATTTTGTCTTCTTTTACTCTAATAAGCATATAAAACACATGAATTTTTGTAAGATGTATTTTTAATCTATATAAATTATTTTACAATATATTATATTCTGTAATTTTTAAAAATTCTGATTGTATTTGGAACTAGATTCTTTAACAGAGAAAACTGGTTAGTATGAGGCCAGTTGGGTAAATCCTAATCCATTATGGCTGATCTCCTTACAAAAAGAGGGAATTTGTTTATAGACATAAGACATGTACTGTTGATTTTCCTTGGAAGACAAGTCAGCTTTTCTTTTGGTCTCTTTTTAATAACAACAAGTTAAAAAAACAACTCTTCCATCTATTTTTTCCCATCCTTTTCATTTTCTGGATATAGTCAATCTAGTCTGTCCTGAGTATTCTACAGCCAGGGTTTTAAAAAAGGAAGTCATTACATATTTTCTTACAGTACTGAAACACTAGTTTTCCCTCTAGAAATTTACATGGAGCCAGTGAAATAGATTGGGAAGTGTTATGGAAAGAGATAAGAGTCATTGCCTGAAGAGAAGACTTAAGTTAGAATCCCAGATTATTTTATTTCTACTTGGCTTTGGACCAGTCTCTTAATCCCTGTGACTTTCATGTTATTGTTCTATTATAAAATATCAGTACTAACAGGAAATCACTATAATTCTATCTCATGTCCTGTATCATGACAAATTCTTTTTTTTTTATTTTTTAAATATTTTATTTAAAGAGAAAAAAAACCCAACCAAACAAAACAGAAAAAGGGTAGCAACAATACAGCCTTCCAAAGGGAAAAAGATAAAAGAACAACAACAAAAACAAAAACACTAAGAAATTGCCACTTGATAAGTAACATACTGTCATCATTGGAAATAGTTGTTCAAGGCGCGAAAAATTTCACAAACATTCACATAGTCTTCCAAATTGGAAATTCCAATTCCCATCTTGAATTTCTCTTTTTCATACATCTCATTTAATTGATAGGTTATCAGAACCTACAAACTCTATATAAATGTCTAATGAGGCCAAAAGTGTTAAATAACAAGACAAAATATTTTTGATAGAATGTATAAATTATTATGAAGTTATAAATAATCCTTTCACTTGAAGCACTAAGGAAGTAGATGAACAAAATTTAGTCACAAATATGGGAAAGAATTATAAAATGATTTGTATAAAGAGAAAGATTTTGACAAGAGAAGCACAACATTGACCAGCTTCATTACATCATACTCTGAAAAAATTATGGATCTCTTCATATACAAGATTCAAGTACTCGATATTCTACAAAAATGTTTTCAGACCTGATTTGTGATGTCAGCTATAATTACTTAACAGTGGCTATAAAATCTTAAATCAGCAATAACTTTAAAGCCACTTTACTAGAGAATATTGTAAAAAATATTGAAAATTCACATTTTTCTTCTAATTTGATGTTTCCAATGCCAAGACATCTGTCTGGATATACTTTGAACTTGAGAAAAGACATGAATTGGAGCTTCCTTGGTGCTTTCAGGCTCAACCATACAGAACATCTTAATTATTTAGGGAAAGATGACTTTCAATAGATGAACGGATATAAAAAATGTGATACTTATTGTGATGGAGTACTACTCTACACAAAGAAGGATAAACTTGAGGAATTTTTAGGTAAAAGGATGCATCTTGAGATCATAATATTAAATGAAACAAATCTTAAGCAAGCTTAAATATTGAGTGGTTTTTCTTATATGAGAAGCCCAAAATGTAAATAAAAAGAAAAATAAAATGTAGATAATACAGAGTAGAGAGATACTTTTAAAATAATAAAGGAGACAAGAGTTGGAGGGATCAGAGAGGTCACAGAGGGTTAGGGAATGAAAAAGAAATAAAAGAAAAAATAGAAATAGAGCTTTTACAGATGGGAAGCAGACAAAGAGATGGATGGAGTGGAAATATTAGGGAGGAGTAGGGGGTGAAAAGAGCATTAAGATGTGTTAGGTACATGTGTCAATTCCCTGTGATAAATGTAATCATTATGTACTGAAAATGTGTCTTGATAAAAATTTAAAATTAACACACAAAGTAGAGGAGAGTTTCAGAATTCCATCTATGCTTACAAATAAACAAAACAAAATTTCCCAAGATATCTCATTGCGTAAAGAAATAACAAACTAAGTTGTTCCCAAGGGAAGCCTGGGGGTGTATCTTGTTTATACCTCCTCTCAGGACTTCAATCTTTTAATAATTCCTCATAGAAAATATTCAGTTCAGTGTTAGTGCTTAAAAAATAAATATTTATTCCAACCAAGAATAAAAGACACCTGGAGTGCAGGCCACTATAAAATCTAATTTGGGCCCCGTTGTCAGGTGAGAAGACTGAGCATCACTGGGACCCTAACTCAAGATGTGCAGCTTAGATTTCTGCTTCTCTACCATACTTAGTGCAACAAATTTTCATATGTAGTTCTTATCTTTAGAGGAAACTAATTCCAGGCCTCCACATAAGCAGAAAGATGCCCAAGTGACCAAGAAGGAAGAATCTGAAGGAAACAAGACCTCTAAAACCAGAAATCCTGAGTCTATCCTAACAGAAGGCCAAATACTTAACTCTACAACCCATACAGCCTATGTTGGAGAGGACATTTTTATTTTCCCATCTTCTGTTGAATCTTTAATTGCAGAAATTTCGCTATTGAGCTTTTTGTGAGGGTGTCACTTTAGGTACCCAGAGTCCCAGCAATCCAAAAAGGTCACTTAACTGAATCTACTAATGCTTTTCACCCACTAGAATCTTCTTGTTCTCTGATCATTCAATCAGTTCAACATTGGTACCCTGTTTCTCTTTTACTTTCTGGCAATCTCTTCTTGGCAAGATTCCACTTCCACCCCTCCCCCACCACCAGACATACAGGGCACTGCCTGAGAAGGAAGATTTTAATTTCCTGCAATTGACAGCCAATTGCAAAAAGAGTGGGAAGCAGTCAGAACTTGGTAAGTATTAATGTTGTGGTTCTGTAAGCACTAGTCCCACGGTTGTCAGAGGTATTGATACACTTGAGAAAATAATTCCAAGTTGAGGGTTTATTTCTATTCTTACATGAAGAATTGCTGGTGATGCCCTCTGACTAGCCCAACTCTATTGCCTTGGTTTCTCCTTGTCACAGTATCTCTGCATCCCAAGAAGATTACCTATGTAAAGCAGCATCAGCTGTGCCTTCCAAATTTAATGGTATATTTTCAATAGAATGAGTTATGCTTAGGAATATTTGAATGTGCACGTGTGTGTGTGTGTGTGTGTGTGTGTGTGTGAGTCTGTGTGCATGAGACAGAAAGAGACAAGAAAAGGAGAGAAAGGAACCTGTGAGTGAAAAGGAATCTAGTCACTCATGGACATGTTCAGTTATTTATTCAGGCAGTTAGGGAGCATTTCTTGAAAATTTATTACATGACAAGAGATTCAGGTATATGGAGTGAAATAGAAACTCATACTCATGTTGAAGAGAGAGATTTGTAAACATATAATTGTGTATACTTAAAAATCACATTATTACATACATATGCAATGCTTACATAGGAATATGTACTCTTCACTTACTGTGTAAAAATTCACAATAAAGTACTAAAAATGGACTCCTCAAAATTTGTTAGAAAATTCAATCAGCAATGAGATTTTACTGATAGTCTTAAGACCTTTGAATTGTATTATTTTTAAAACTTTTTATAATGATCTTAATAAGGAGCATAATTTACTCCTAACTAAATGTACAGAAACAAAAAAAGATACACACATAATGAGACAAATACTTTTTCAAAACTGTGCTTAAATTATTGCAAGAGATTTTTCTTCTTCAGTTTTAATAAATTCTAGTAGAAACTCAAATTTTTATTACATTTTGCATTAATATGTAATAAATCTTAGTTTCAAAGCACTGAGTTAAGCAAGAGTTTATTTTAGGTATTGATGTTATGGACTTTTTCTTTGTTCCTCTGTGTAATGTGTAATACCAAACTGAAGTAAAAGGGAAGATTTTTGTTTAATTTTTTCAGTCTTGCAAAGTGCCCCCTGATTCTGCCTTCCTGGTCTCATAAAGCCAATAAAAATTCCTATAAATTATGCTAGGCTGAATTTAGATACAGTATAAATTTAAAATTTTTAAATAAAAAACTTTCATTTAGTATCCTTGAAATCAAGCCAAAATGATAGCACATTAAAGCAGCATTACCAAAAAGACATAATCCTGTCTCACTGCACCTACTGACCAAATGGCTTCAGAAGCATATATGAATGAAAAAATTAGCAAAGTCAGTGTTCTAACAGTTTACAAGAATTTAAAAGTCAAATGTATTTGTTCTTCCATTAAGGCCTCTACTTTCTGTATTTGCAGCTCCATCATAATCAACAGGTGATTTGTCTATGTGTGAGAATCTATAGACAGCGATGAACATCCATGGGCAAAGAAAACCAAACTAATCTGACCGAATTCATCTTGCTGGGCCTTTCTTCAGATCCTCAAATGCAGATTCTGCTCTTTGTGGTATTTCTCCTCATTTACCTGCTGACTGTGTTTGGAAATCTGCTCATCATGCTCCTAATTCACACCGACTCTCAACTTCACACACCAATGTACTTCTTTCTTAAGATCCTGTCATTCACAGATCTCTGTTTCTCTACAACTATTGTTCCCAAGATGCTGTTACATTTTCTGGTCATGAAAAAGACCATTTCATTTGCTGGATGTTCGATTCAGATGTTTTTCTTCCTTATAATGGGCAGTACAGAGAGTTCACTTCTAGCAGTGATGTCTTATGACCGATATGTAGCTGTCTGCAAGCCTCTGCACTACTCCACCATCATGACCCACAGAGTCTGTATTGTGCTAGCTACAGGCTCCTGGGCTAGTGGTGTGTTAGTGTCTTTAGTAGACACCACCTTCACTTTATGTCTGCCATATCAGGGATCGAATGTAATTAATCACTATTTTTGTGAACCTCCTGCACTCTTGAAACTGGCTTCAGAAGAAACCTACAAAGTTGAGATGGCCATTTTTGCAATGGGCATTGTCATCATCTTAGGTCCTGTCTCTCTGATCCTTTTCTCCTACTGGAACATCATCTCCACTGTGATTCAGATACGGTCAGGGAATGGGAGACTCAAGGTCTTCTCTACCTGTGGCTCTCACTTTATTGTTGTTACCTTCTTCTATGGGTCAACAATATTTACCTACATGCAGCCAAATGCAAAGAAAATGGCTAAGGGGAATAAGGTGATCTCAGTGCTCTACTCAGTCATGACATCCATGATGAATCCATTCATTTACAGCCTGAGAAACAAGGATGTGAAGGAGGCTTTTAGGAAAGTTTTAAAAGATAAAGCCTTGAGGAGTTAGGGATCTTCATATTGCTGTATATCATGGGTACAGAGACATCCCAAAATGTAAAGTCTTTTACAGCTTTTATAATCTGAGACATCAGCAAAGGGCATATATGTGTGCTTCCACCTATAGCAATGCTTTCAGGATTGCCGACTCAGTCTTGCACAAGCTTATTTTCTGTGGCCACAATTTGCCTTGAGACAACTTATTAGCTATTATACCAAAAATATTTTAAAATACCAAACAAGCCCTCATTTGTACTGTTTGACTGCTGTAACAAATTGTTTTCACCCAGGGATATTTCCTTTTGCCTCCAATTCCACAGCTACTTGCTAAACTTATACCAGCATCATCTGTAGCCATCCAAAGATCTTGAAACCCCTGAAGATGTCAATAAAGTAGTTTTGTCCAATTTCCTGTGAGAAAATGTCAATATTTTTTTCCATGAAATTCTGAAACTGAGGACACATTTTTAATGTTTGGAAGTACAAACTACTATTATAGCCAATTCAACCACAAATAGGGGAACGGTTGGCAGGATCAACAGGATTCAGGATCTCACTTTTCACGAAATGCATTTATTGCACAGTGGCTTCCTCTAAACATAATGGCTGACCCGAAGAATTTAGAATTGAGACAAAGCCTTCCTACAGAGGACAGTCATGTGAGAAACCCTTGCAACCCCCAAAGTCCTCAGCATCCTCTCCATAAGACATGTTTTCTCAATGCTACAGCTGCCCATTAATTTCTCCTCAGTGGGAATAGAACGGAATGAATGACTGACATGTGAGAGGAAGTCTTGCAGTTTGCTTTGTTGACAATTTTGTCTTTTTTGTGAGCAACCTGCGAATTAATTTCCCACCCATAGATTCAGAACCTGTGAGTCAGTAAAAGCTACCTATGGACCATCACAGTACTGCCTATTTTGCAACTACCCCCCATGACTCTCCATTTCTTCTGGCAGAAATATTGTGGCACAAGCATGTTCAGCTATTTGTACTTCCTCTGTCAAATTTGCATGTACTCCCCTGCCCCCAGTTTATCCCACTCTTGCCATGGAGCCTTTTGTGGGGAATCTTGTCATGTAAAGAATAATTCTGCTATGCTCTTCTTAGCAAAATTGTCCTTTTACAAAATGGGAAGGCTATGCAAATACTTTATTTTAAAAGTTGGAATTAATTTATCACTTGGTGACATTCCCTTGCCTTGTGTTCAAAGTGATTTTGGGAAAAGATCAGGCAGAGAAAATAAGAGAATCCTGACTTTGGCTGTTGAAGAAAGAAAAGATGGTAAGATAGGTGAGTATACACTAAGTGAAAGGAGAGCAAGGAAGAAGGGAGGAAATATTCTTATCAGTCTTTGGTGTGAGCAACCTGTGGGTTACAGGGAAGACTCACAAGGGAAGAATTGGGTGAGGAAATCTAGAATTCTCCTTCTGACCTGTCTCTAAATGCACCTGTGCTTGTGTGATACGTTCTCACAGTCCCTGCTGTGTTTCAGTAGCTGCAGGAAAGCCTTCATTTAAACAGATGGGACATCTTGGATTTCACTGTGTATCTCTAGTGTGTTTTTCTCATAATAGTAGAAAGCAATTAGAGTATTTGAGTTAAAATGCACATAAGCATTTTGAATTCTTAGGTAGTTTTTTGTTTAGGGGATATCATCTAAATGATGAGTATACAGTCAACCACTTGTGTCAACAGGTTCTCTGTTCCTGATTCAACCCAATGCAAATAAAATCGCTAAAAGTGTCTATATGAGACTTGTGAAGATATTTTTAGGTATTATAAGTAATCAAGAGATGATTTAAAATATTCAGGAGGATATACATAGATTATATGAAAATATTGCCATATTTTATATAGGAAATATGAGCATCCAAGAATTTTGTTATGTGCAGGAGTCCTGGAATGTATCACCTACAGATACTGGAGAGGACTGTGATTGTACCTGCTATATTTTGTTCTTTCTTCTTTTTTGATACTTCAGCTTTAAAAATTCAGTGACATGGAGACTGCAGAAATTCAGAGTAATTGGAACTATCAGCGTAGTATTTGACATCAGATGTGATTCACATATTTTAGTTTTAGATTATCATCTTTAAAATGCCCTCTGTATTGCTTACTCTAAAAGGTTTAAAAAGGTAATAACACTGATTGCCACAGGGGATGCCCTGATTACAACCTCAAGTTTGATGATTTTCTTCTGGAAAATCCTCCAAGCTTGTTCCTCAGTGGATTTGGGGTTAGGTCCTTTAATAAAACATTTCTTCTAGGGCTGGGATAGACTAAGACTCACATCACAGATGATGTTCCAGTCTCACTGTATTGGGAAATTGCAGTGGAAGTTGCCTTTTAGGGTAAGGTTTAGAGGGTTTCAGAAACCACACTGTTCTTAATTTTTACATGTGTCTCCATCACTGCATTTACTACCCTGTGGTTCCAGCTGCCAGGATTCCAGGAGAGACTGGATAAGATGCTGGGGTTAGAGGGATTAATTCTTCTTTCATGGAAGAAAATTCTTAGAAGAACTAAGGATTGTTCTTTTTTCTTTTTGATATGACTTTTAGAGACAAAAATGTATTCTTCATGGATGCTGTCCTGGAACTCGGGTGGGAATGGTTAAGCTCTTGACCACGAGGACCAAGTGAATGTGAAGGCTGTGGATGCCCCACTGCCCCACTGCATCACTTAAAACTAATCTCTGCCTTCCTTTTGCCTCCTTCTGTCTCAGTGCATCCATTTCATGGCTTCCTTCCTCATTCCCTTTATCCACTGAGGCTTGAGGATTGAGAGGAAGGAGGACCAGCATAGAACTTGAGTTTCTGTACTGAAGACACAGGCAGGAATATCTTCAGGTCAGACTTATCTGGGTGGCCACAACAGGAGTGGGGCAGTTGCTGGCTATGTGCAGGCGTGCACTCTCATTCTTATCCTTTGGACAACTGAACTCACCCTTATCATGGAGGGGTGGTTCACCAGTGAGTTCATAGATTCTTATTACCTATAGATTCTTATTACCTAGCGATCGGTTCTGTGAGTGATAACCATCAGGTATTATTGAATTACTGATAGTAAATATTAATGATATATGTCACATGGTGTCTTAGGTTAAAGCAACAACCTAGTCCAGAAACAAAAAAATGAGAAGACAGTATAATCACTGCATAAAAAGAAGTATGTGCAAATCTTTTGATGAACACTGACAGTAATGATCAACTCTGGCTTATAGATTGCATAAAAATTTCAGAAATGGATCACATCAATGCTGACTGTGGGCAGCTAATAGATTGTAAAAGCTAAAGGGATCAGAAGTTTTGTATGAAGGGCTGTGAAGTTGAGAACTGCAGAGTAGTTTTGGCTGAGGCTAAGATAAAAGGTGAAGGACTGGGTAAACATTTGCACTTTCTGTATATTGGCAGAAAATGGACCGCTCAAAGTACTGGAAAATAATTTTTAAAATAATAAAGTTTAAGGGAGGAAAACAAAATAATGTTTATCAAATAGCATAAATTTTCAGTTATGAAAGATACATGTTAATATCTAAGATACACTATGTTTACTGTAGTTGATACTAATATACAGTATAATTTAAATATTTTACCACAGAGGAAAAAAATATAGTTACTGTGTAAAGATGATGGATATATTAATTGGCTTGATTATGATGATCATTGCCCAGTGTATGTATATCAAATTATCAAGCTGTATACCATAAACATATACAATGTTTATATTTCAATTATACTTTGTTATTTAAAATAAGAAAAGCTGAGATTCACAATTTTCTAATCATATTTTTTTGTGATTTGTACAAGAATAGAACTATGACTTTGGGAATATGGTTTATAAAACATGATTAAAATGTAGAACACAAGAAAAACTTGTAAGACAAGTGCTTTATAATCACTGAAAGGTAATGTTGTAAGAAGTGGTAATAGTTATACCAAATACCATAGTGGCTGAAGATGATATGGAATCAGAAAACATCCTCATTTTGATAAAATCATGGCTACAATACACTCATGGAAATTGAAATTGAAAAGATTTATGCAGTCAATGATATGATACAAAGCAGAAAAAGTAAACGTTGAGTGTGTACTGTACTTTCTGTTTTATGAGTTTGAATAATTTAGCCACCTCATATAATAAAAATCATATGTATTTTAACAGATTTATTTCATTTTGTGAAATATACTCAAGAGTCATCCACTGTGAAATTTATAATGGAATTTCTTGCTTCTTAAAGGCTGAATTATATTCTAATATATGCATACTGAATTTAGTTTATCCATTCAGCCATCAATGCACATTTATTAATGTTGCATCCACCTCAACTATTGTGACCTGTGCTGCTTTTATTATTGTTGCATGTGTGGTTTTGTTTTCCTTTTAAAGTAGGAAATATTTAGAAAGTTTGATAATGTAATTAAATAAAGCAGAATCAAAAAAACCAAACACAATAAAAGCCTCTAGAAAGGTGTCACATCTCTGGGATTAGTCTATTTGGATTTACAAACATTTGGATTTACTTTTGCTTTGTTCTGTCATTAACTCTTGTTTCAATATCATCAGGTTTCCAAAAATGCTCTATGTGTAGAGTTTAACAGCACAGGGTTTGGAACTGGGGACTGAATTCCAATCCTACCTACTGAATCCTGGGAAATTTACTAAATCACCTTAAGGCTTGTTTTAACTATCTTTATAGAATGGGCAAAGACTAATATCTTCTCAAAATTAGACAAGACGATGCCAACAAAAGGCTTAATACAAGGCCTCCAGTGTATGTCAGCTTTAGGGAAAGATGTTACAATGACCCAGAATAGAAATACTGAGAATGTAAAGAGGGAAGAGACAACGGTGAAGAATCAAACTGAGTCCAGACTATGAAGATGAAAAATTTTATATTGTCTGATTACAAACAATGTGACTTTCCTAACAGAATTTGGAAACTTTAGAGTCATATAAAGATGAGAAGAGAAAATCACTTGTAATTTCATCATTCAGAAAAATGAACATGTACGACTTGAAAAGGCAAATATTAAAATAAGAATTACAGTGTAAAACATTTGTAACCCACATCCGTGTCTTAGATATTTTGCAAACATTGCTGAGCTGTATATATTTGACATTTTTAGTGATAACCTAGTATTGCACCCTTTGACTGTTGTGTATTTAATGATATTTTCTCTCTTCAAATCTTTATAGTTAACATAGTATTAAAAATCCTTCCAGAATTTTTGCCCATACTGAATTGTTTTGGAAGAAAATAACTTTTATTATAAATACTATGATTGAATTTACTTTATCAAAGTATATTTTTCATTTTAATGCATGTTATATATTTTGACAACATACCTCTCATGTAGATGTTAATAATTTATATCTCCAGTCACACAAAAACTTTATTACCATATTATAAACTTTAAAACATCACATCAGTGTGATGAAAAAGGCATTTAATTTTAACTTAGTTTGGATTACATATATATTTTAAGCAATATACTCATTTGTGATGCCATTTTTTCAATTAATAATAATAATAATCTTGTTATATCATCAAATTTTGAAGTTATTTCATATTGAAATTTACCAAATTGTTATTTTAGTAAGCATA
>PVJX010028770.1:0-23670 GCA_004027295.1 Dolichotis patagonum | reverse complement strand
CTCCTGTCTCCCTAAGTTGTAAGGCAAATGCTGGGTGTGGCCACCCTGGAGCCTGTGGAATCTCAGGCAGGCCAGGCCTCCGTGCCTTGTCCCAGGCAGGTCTCCAGGAGGTTCCCTGCGAGTGAAGGGCCTACAGGTCCCAAAGAGTCAGGCCAGAATGTTGGTTTCTGAAAAGTTCCCGGTCCCAAACAGACCTAGCCAAGATGCCAGTCTTCACAATATTCCCAATCCAAACAGCACAGGCCACTCTATGGTCCGAGAGTTTCGGGTCCCAAAGAGACAGGTGGAGATGCTGCTTTCTGGGAGACTTCCTGGGCATGAAGGGCAGGGCTATGGGCCCAAACAGACCCAGCGGAGATGCAGATCTCCAGGCAGTTCCCTGTGGATGAAGGGCGGGCCTACCAGCCCCAAAGTGTAGCTCTGAGATGCAGGTCTGTGCAGACTTTCGATCCAAACAGCCCAGGCCACTCTACGGGTCCGAGACTTTCGGGTCCCAAAGAGACAGGCTGAGATGCTGCTTTCTGGGAGACTTCCAGTCCCAAAGAGTCGCGCTGAGATGCAGGTCTGCGCAGACTTTCGATCCAAAAAGCCCAGGCCACTCTAGGGGTCCGAGACTTTTGGGTCCCAAAGAGACAGCCCGAAATGCTGCTTTCTGGGATACTTCCTGGGCGTGAAGGGCGTGGTTATGGGCCCAAACAGACCTGGCCCAGATGCCTATCTCCAGGCAGTTCCCAGTCCCAAAGAGTCGCGCCGAGATGCAGGTCTGCGTAGACTTTCGATCCAAACAGCCCAGGCCACTCTAAGGGTCCGAGACTTTCGGGTCCCAACGAGACAGCCCGAGATGCTGCTTTCTGGGAGACTTCCTGGGGGTGAAGGGCGGGGCTACGGGCCCAAACAGACCTGGCCCAGATGCCAATGTCCAGGCAGTTCCCAGTCCCAAAGAGTCGCGCCAAGATGCAGGTCTGCCAATAACACTTGTCTTAATGCATTGTTGTTTCTGAGAGTAAATGAAAAAATTCCTAGTTTAGAAAACATGTTAAATATAGGCTGTGACAATTATAATATTCCAGAGAGTTCTTGTGATTAATTATAAGGTGATTTAATGTCTTCAGAATTTATTTTGAAATCGTTACTAGTTATTATATAAATTCACTGAAATCTTTAGTGTTCATAAATATTTCTGCAAAATTTAAAATTACTTTAATCTCATGATACTAATGTTGATTGTTAGATTACAACCACCTACCCACCCTCCCTTACCCTTTGGCAGTACTTGGGATTGAATCCAGGGATTTAAAAGTGCTAAGCAAACACTGTATCCTGAGCTTGATTGTTTTGTTTTGAGATGTGTTCATGTTAAATTGTCCAAGGGGGATTTAAACTTCTCATTCTCCTACCTCCAACTTCCCTGTAGTTGCATTACTTGGGATAAGCTGCCAGACCCAGCAGAGTATTTTTTTCTTTAGACTTCCCATGATGAAAATAATTGGTAGAATGACTAAGGAAATTGTGGATGGAGGGGTTTAAAGGATAGAATGTTTTGAAAAAATTGGTGGCAACTACAAAACCTATTAGTGATATTTCCAAAGCGAAATTTTGAATGTTAGTACTTTATCAAACTAAAGAATTTTTTTACTGCATATACCTTTTTTATATCAGGCAAAACAAATATTTAGCTGTTTAATGGCATTTTACTATATACCTTTAAGAATTAAGCATTGCATTAGTATCTACAAATAGTAATATAACTTTGTGTAGGCTTGATATTATTAAACTAAGTTTTAAGACCTAGAGACCATATTAAATTAGAAATTTAGAAGCGCTCTTAGAGACTTGGGAAAGCAGTATATTGGCTTCAAATCCTAATGCTGGTTTTGCTGTTTTTCAGGTTAGAAAAGTAGTTGCTTTATGGTAATTCATGTAATTTCTTATTTTACTTTGTCATTGAGGCAGGATTTATTGGTGTACAAGTTCCATCTATTTGGGGTACCATTGTATGCTTTTCTTTCCAGTTTCTTATGAGACCTTTTTTGTTCATTTTGTTTTGCCTCGATAGTCACATTACCAGAAAATTGTTACAATATTTTAAATAACTGAAATCATCTCAACTGTGATTTTAAAAGTTGAAGTATGTTGGAAAATGATCTTGGGATCTATGAGTATAAAGAAATAGCTGTTTTAAGCTTTAAATGAGAAAATGGGGACTTAAATAGGATAGTTTTACATTTGATAGGGGAATGCTGTGAATTTTAGCAACTATGAGTGAATGAAAAGTAGATTGCGAAGAATCTCTTTTGGATATTTCTTCCTAAAAACAGACTCAACTACTCACCTAATGATCTGAGTGCTGTGCTTACTAGAAGTATCTACTTCATGGTCTTTTTGAAGGTAATAGGAGTGCTTAACATTTTAAATCTTAATTTTTATTCTTTGTTTTCTTTTCTCTAGGAGGAGCATATTATTTGATATCTAGAAGTCTAGGGCCAGAGTTTGGTGGTGCAATTGGCCTGATCTTCGCTTTCGCCAATGCTGTCGCAGTTGCTATGTATGTGGTTGGATTTGCAGAAACTGTGGTGGAGTTGCTTAAGGTAAGTCAGCTTTTCTTTCAGTCTTGTTTTTCATTTACCATAACCTTCTTAATAGTTTGTGTTCCGCTCTCAATGTTAGGGGTGAGCATGATGAACACAAGCAGTGATGTGATGACCTTGAAATTCATAGTTAGAGTGAGAAATAAAGAAGAAAATGATCAAAAAATGCCAGCAGTGTAGGAAAGGAACAAGTAGTTAATTACTCTTCAGGAATGTGCTAAAGAGAAGGCGTCGAGGAAAGGTTTTCCAAGGAAAGGCAATCAGTTAATGGGCAAATAGGAAAGGTATGGCATGAGGAGGACTACGAAGAAAAGAAAGCAAAGGTCTGGGAAGGATAGGTATGGTATATTAAGAAAAGCACAAATATGTCAGTGTGGTTGGGATATAAAGTGGCAAGACAAGTCGAGAGAGAAGAAGAAAGGATAAAGTCAGGGAAGGTCTTAACTTGCAGTAAAGTTCGAGCTTTTAATTTGGTTAGAATTGGGGCCCATGACAAAATCAGATTTACGGCCTGGAGGAATACCCGACCCTGGAATAGGTAATGGACTGAAGCATCGCCCTGGAGATTGGGACCATTTAAAAGGTTATAGTTATCTCAGGAGCAGAGGTTGTGGTGATACAGCGATGATATAGGACCTCCAAATAATATAAGGGAAATATATTACCCAACCTGCTAGATGTCCAAGTGCACTGAGTTCGTGTTCTCTAAATCTGAAGAATGAATTTTAGCTGAACGCTGAGTAGGAAGTATTTATTTTGGGAAAGAAAAACTTCTGTCTAAGCGAGTCAGAAGGGATTCCAAGTGGGTGACCAGGGGCATCGGGCTTCTCAAGGGAATTTTATAAGCAACACCTTGAGGTGAGGTAAGCTAAAGGTGGGACAAAACTGTAATCAGTAAGATGATAAGTGAAGTCACTTAGGTAATATTGATCTAAAATAAAATCATAGGATGAGTGTAAGGTGGGACAAGACTATAGTAAATCAATAAGGTTGCAGCAAGTATAGTCACTTGGGTAATGTTGATTAAATGAGGATCAAATGGGGAAGGAAATTATGTTACAAGTGCGCATGGGCAGAGGAGGACTTTCCTGGCGAATAGGCAGAGGAGGACTTTCCTGGAAGGCAAGGGTTAAGGAGGTTTGGCCCTCTACCCCAAGGTGATTGATACCTACTTAGAATATCAATCACTGCTGTCCATCCCTAGGGGAATTACATGAGTGGGTTGTTTCCGTTTTTCTTGTAGTCTGGCTTTCAGTGAATATACCTCCAGCCACAGTTGTCTTCTGCAGTGACCTCTCAAGGACCCAGCCCTGTCTGCCTATGTTTTTACCTAATTTAGCTGTCTATAATAACTGTGCAGTTTACTTTTGGATATGCTGATTTAAGGAACTGGAGTCATGGCAAAATAGATCTGTTGGAAGGCAGTTGAGACTACGTATTGCTCTGGAAAGAAGAGAACTTGAGAAGTCACTGGGATATGTGCAGTTAAATAAGAATGGCATAGGATTCCTTCATAGTAAATGGGAAGAAAGTCAGGTGATACCTGTATCTGCTCATGTTGTAACTATTCAGGTTCTTAGAAGATGTTTAAGGTTTAGAAATGTTTGATGGCAGTTTAAATTTAGAGACATCTAACCAAATTTGAATCACACACTTAAAACTAGATTTAATATGTAAAATATTAAGCTACACTTGTAATATTCTATTGCAATAATGATCCATCAATCTACAAACCAGCCAATAGATAACATAATTACAATGATTTTATGTTTTTTGTCCTGCTAGTAATTCTTGGGTATGATTATCTAAATGATATAGGAAATGTGAGATTAAATTATATGAAATTCTTTTATTTTTTTGGTACCGGGGATCGAACTCATGACCTCGCACTTGCCAGGCAGGCGCTTAAGCCTCTGAGCTAAATCCCTGGCCCTAATTATATGAATTTCAAAATATATCTAATGAAAATTTTATGCAGGGTAAAAAGTATAAATACTTCTTTTATGAAATGAATGCTAGCCTTGAGAATAAAAATCTGAAAATACTTTTCCTATTACATTGGTTAAATATAATTGATACTTTTTTGCCTTTGGTTGATAAGAATATTTTTGGATCTAGGGTGTTTTTTTCTAATCTTTAGAGTAAGCTCACTTATCTGGAATTGAATGAAATTTTTTCTTCTCTGCAGTTGACTTTCAACAGTTTTCCATGAAGGAAGCAACTTCATTAGGTTCATATAACCAGGCGTGGTGGTGCACACCTGTAGTCCCAGCTCCCAGGGCTGAGGCAGGAAGATCACTGAAATTTCAAGGCCTGAACTGTAGGGAGACCCTAACTCAACAACAAAAAAATAGGATCATTATAATATTTTATACTTTTTTCAGTTACAATATTATATAGTTATCTGAATTATCAAAAAATGTTATGGCCAATAAAAGACAGAAAAAACTATAATTGAGAAGTGATAATTCATCCACAGCTGATTACTTTGTGGACTGAAATACCATAATCTTTCATTTTAACTCACACGGGAATTTTTTTTTTTTAAAGTTACTGACATTAACTAACAATAATTTTGCTTCTATAGTGGGAACAGTGTATTTTTTATAATAGTATGAAGGTGTGTTCATCTCTTTTTCTCATGCAGCATAAAGAACATCAGAAGCATAAGTGCACATATCACATTGAATACAAAATGTCCCTTAAAAGAAAACTTAATGAACAGTATTCTGCAGTTTAATCATATTATAGTTGTTTTGCTCGTTAGCAGTTTGGTTTTGATTTATTGAGTTTACACTAGATATAACAGTATCATGACAATAATTATATATCTGATGTCAGATATATCAGGTAGATACTTAAGTGACACCTCAGTAGTAATAACATTTTTTCCTGTTATCTTCCATCATCTCATTTAGTAAGCATTTATTTCACATCTACATGCAGGATGCTTTTGCTCATTACATTTATAATTCTCTTTTCTAGGAACATTCTGCAATTATGATAGATGACATCAATGATATCCGAATTATTGGAGCCATTACAGTGGTCATTCTGTTAGGTATCTCAGTAGCTGGAATGGAGTGGGAAGCAAAAGTAAGCCATGATAGGAATAGCTATGTGTGTTTAATGTGCAAACTTTGAACAGTTATCTTGGGGCCACTCTAAAATGTGACATTATTTTCAGATTTTAATGGTACCTGAGTGCCCATTTTCATAGCAGTGCTTTAAGCTTTTTATATTGTTTTACATTGATTGATTGATTGATTGATTGATTGATTTGCTTGTGGGGGGAATTGAGCCCAAAGCCTCACACATACCAGGCAGGCACTACCTACCACTGAACTGTTTCTGATCCCCCAGGTCCCCTAACTTTTGAACTTCTTATCTTCTACAACCATCCTCCTACCTTGTTTATGTACAAATACTCAGTTCAGAATATTAACCAAAATTTAACATTTGGTTCTGTAATTTATTTAAAAGTTCAGTTTAAAAATAAACTTGGGACCATAAGTAAAAGTACCCACTTGATGTTAAAGAAGCTGTTCCTACCTTTTGCTGTTGAAATCTCGGAAGTCCTGATTTCCAGAGCAAGTGCCCTTGTCTCTGGGAAGCATTGGTGAAGTACCTCACAGCTGTGGGTGGAGCACTCAGAACTGTTTCCTATCTTTAAGGGTAGATAGAGTAGGCTGCAGCAGAGCTCTAGTTTCTTGAGTGGTCCTTATCCTCAGAGATCCTGTTGAGGAATCCAAAAGTCTGAAGTTTCTTCATGTTTATTGTATAGGTCTTGAAAAAGTCACATACATTTGTGCTATATGTGATACAATAATAAAATTAGGGACGTCTGCAAGAACAGTATTTTCCCAGGCTTATTATTTTTGTAAGGTCACAGTAGTATGAATTGTCATTTACATATGTTGGGGGGGGTGCTATGGATTGAACCCAAGACCTCACACACAGAAGCGCAGGCTGTAGCACTGAGCTATACGCAGCACCTCACTTATTTACACTTAACAAGTTAATTATTGGAAAGAGTAGAATTTCATTTTACTGAGAGCATGATTAGCATGTAAGTAGCTCCTGTTCCTACAGATGGCATAGTTGGTAATTAGTAAGTGGTTTTACTGAGAGATTTAAAATTGTTGAAAAAATAGTTCTCAGAGGTTGGTCCTTTCTTTCTATCCCACTGCTCCCTGAATTCTTTCATCTCTATTTTGGGTTCTTCCTCTTCCATTTCTTTTACTATAGCAGTCAGACATTCGTTAGTATGTTTACACCTAGTATCAAACTTACTTGTGTTAAATATATTATCTGTGTCAAGATTAAAGGTGGAAGGACCAGAGATGTAGCTCAGTAGTACAAGCACCCGCCAGGCAAGCACAAGGTCCTAAGTTCAGTTACTGGTACCAAAGAAAAAAAAGTGGAAAATAATTACATAGGATGAAAAGCCTATAATGTTTGTAAATTTTAGTGCTTTAAGGTTTATGGAAAGGTATGCACATCTTATATCAGGAACCATGACATGATCCTGTTTTTACTGTTCACTTTTCCCAGTGAATTGAACATTTAAATCTGTAAAGAACTTTTGTTCATTTAACCAATTTATTGAGCACCTACTTTGTCCTTGACACTCAGAGGCATTGAAGGAAACAGATGAAACAAGTTAGAAATCTTTTTCCTTGTGGAAATTATATTTTATAATAACTTTAAAAAGGTATAGATTCAAGATGTTTGATTTTTAATTGTAATGTTTAAAATTACAGGCTCAGATTGTTCTTTTGGTGATTCTACTTCTTGCCATTGCTGATTTCATCATAGGAACATTTATTCCCTGGGAGAGTAAGAAGCCCAAAGGTTTCTTTAGTTACAAATGTAAGTAAAAAAAAAGATCGAATCTTTTAAAGGGTCCACATTATAGCATTCTGCTACTAAATTTAGTACATTTTAGGTGTTTTTAATGTAATTGAGTTTTGGTTAGTGATTCACATAAATTCACAACTCAGTTTTTGTTCCATTTATTAGACTGTCCACTAAATGTAAAATGACTCATCTTTATTTTTCAGCATTAGCAACAAAAAGTGATGGAAGATAGAACATAGAGCAATTCCTTTTGATTTCTACTACTTTGGGAAATTTGTAATTTTTGTTCTAAGATGACTTTCATTTTTTAGATTAGTTATGTGTCCTGAATAATGTGAACACATGGTGAGAAGTGCACCTGGTAGGGGCTGGGTGATTTCAGTGTTGTGCGGATATCATAACGCCTATTTAGGCAAGCCAAGGCAGCGTCAGCCTGACTGATACAGGCATAAGGAACTGCTGTCATATGCACAGTCTGTCATTGAGCAAAGTAGCATGATTTAGCACGTGAATACGTTTAAATAGAACATTTTACTTACTTTTTATTGAAACATATTTTTAGAACATAATATTTACACTCCTTGTGGGGAGTTGGTACATGTACATAATGTGACTTAATTTCCTTTTTAAATCCCCTTTGTGTCCTCTGTGCCCTCCTTTTCCTGTCTAGCTCTTGATACCCTTCTTTTATTTGGGCAGGGTACACATCTGAGGTATGTAATGTGTACATTTCTTGAGGGGAATTCATGCAACATCTTAAAAGTGTGTAAAACTATAAAAGCAGCGAGAAGTTGCAGTTTCTTGGCTAATTGCTGCCTAAGGGTTTCTACATTTTAGGTTAATTATGTAAAAATCTTTCTTAGTTTTCATCTGCAGTATCCCTTTTCGTTTGCATCTAATTTTTGGGATGAGTGAAATTTACTGTTTCCTAAAGCGTCCTATCAGTATAATTCCCATCCTCTCCCCAACCTAATCAAGCACTGAACCTGTCTCTGTAAGATTAGTTGCTGTTGCATTAGAAAGGCTTGTCTTCATTCAACTAAAATCAAATTTTTTAAGCCCTAGAAGCAAAGGCCTACCTTCAGTTTTATTGAGTGTTTGTGACATTTTATTCTGAGTGTTTGTTTCACTTGAATTTTTTAATACACATTTTCGAAATTGTTTACTTCTAAAAAATGTTAAAATTATCATGGATAGTTACTTCTAAAAATATTTCCAATAACTATACATTCTCTTTTTAGAACGTGAATTTATGTGGTAGGAACTGAAGCATTAATTATTGTTGAAATAGAAAGGATCTTAGAGTGCCTTACTAAAATTATTTGACACAGGTCACCACTAAGAAATAGATAAAAGACATGGACTAAAATCTGTGCAGATGGGACTTCAAGTTGGAAGTAATGGGGAAATACTTTCCGGATTTATATGTGTCTTTTGTTTATCTTCATTCTTATTTCACTGTGAGACTGAGGGGTTATTCACATCTTGATTTACAGTTGAGCCAGGGGATAAGAACAATTTCTTAAAACTTTTTGGCAGTATATTTTAAAAAGTGGCATGTCACCCAGATCAAATCATCATTTTTGATTATAAACCATTCACTCATACAAGAAACGAAAACACAAATATTTGAAATTAGGAAAACAGTGCAAGAATTTATCAGTTAATTGAACTGAAGAACAACTGGGGATCATAGATACCAGTTACTGTTGACACAGATTTTTAGTCTACCTGCTATTCATTAATTGCCAAAAATATTTTGTTCTCTGTAGCTGAAATATTTAGTGAGAACTTTGGACCTGATTTTCGAGATGAAGAGACTTTCTTTTCAGTATTTGCCATCTTTTTCCCTGCTGCAACTGGTATTCTAGCTGGAGCAAATATCTCAGGTGATCTTGCCGTAAGTATTAGACAGTACTGCATTAAATACACATATATATTATATATGTGTGTATATCTGTTTTAACTGATTCATGTATGTGTATGTATGTATTTTTAAAGAGACTTAAAAGAGTTGTCTTCTCTTCCAGGATCCTCAGTCTGCCATACCCAAAGGAACACTCTTAGCCATTTTAATTACAACACTGGTTTACATAGGAATTGCAGTATCTGTGGGTAAATAGCCTTCCATTTCTTTATGTCTCAAGTATTTCATGGTGCACAAATATTTTCATGACAATTGCTAATTTTTATATTGAGAAACATTGCAATATAAATACATAGAGTTGATTATAATTTTAAAATTGGCTTTACAAAAACTGCTAGTGACATAGACCTTAAGCCACCAAATGCTTTATTTTTATATTTGAGATTTATTACTGAAGTTAGAAAAATATGTGAAGTCATACCTGTAAACTGTTAGATTTCACTGTTTTAAAAAACATTTCATATATGAAAGTGAATTTTATTCGTGGATCTGTATAAATTTTTTAAACGTGAAAACACTGATTTTAAATATGACATACTAAATGGAATGAAAATGCTTTCCCCAAAGTCTTTTGCTAGCTCCAATTTATTTCATTCTGTCTATACTACCCCTTGAGGTAAGATTATCCTCCTCTCCCTGATGTTCAGTAGCTGTGTCAGGAAAGACAGCTTATACTCCGGTGGTTATGTAACTAATTCAAAGCAAGAGCACTTTTTCCCCAAAAAACAAAGGTACAGAATATTGAAACAGGAAATACATGAAAGCTTAACTACCTTGGGGAGATGAGAGTTACAAGGCTCTGTTCTCTCTCTATCTCCTCTATTCCAGTGGTTTCAGAGATAAAAGTATGATTTTCAAGTGGTATAGGAAGAAATTGAAGAGTAAAGAACTAAGTAGTCTAATCGTTAAAATTTTCTTCATCTGTTAGCTTTCTGTTGTTGTCCAGTTATTACTAAATGCCTGTAATTTTTATCTTGTATGATGAAATAATACTTGCTAAAGTGCTTCTGAAAATAGAAATTTATAATCTGCAATTGCCATATTGTATATTATTGATAATAAAGTGCTTGTTTCAGTGTAAATTTTAAATGTTATTATGTAAGTTCTCAATTTTACACAAAAGTAGGAAGCATTTTCTACCATAAGTACCACCCAACTTTAAGAAACTTAGCAGAACTTATTAGTACATGGTAGATTTTTAAAGCAAATCTCAGCAGTGTTGTCTACATAATCATATTTGAAAAAAAGTTGATTTTACCTAAAGCCTTATCTTTAGCCGTGTTTCAGTTATAAACTATTTGGAGTACAGGAAAACATTTCTTCTATTTAGGACTCTTAACAGTTTTTATATTCACTTAAGGATATCTTAACCATGTAGGCTATGAAATAGTTTTGCTGATATATCACTTTTCACAGTGATATTCATAAGGTAAGTATTTATGTGTAAATAGTCTTTATAAAATGTTTGATTTCATTATGTGCATACTGGATACCATGATGCTTTCCAAATTCTGTTTAAGACAAAGTGATCTTAGCTGTAAATGTAGTGTGTGCTGTCATAAGTATGTAATGTGTAATTTTAGGATGAATGTAGATATTAGCTGTATTAGTCTCATTACCTGTTATGTTTCAGGTTCTTGTGTTGTTCGGGATGCCACTGGGAACGTTAATGACACCATTGTAACAGAACTCACAAACTGTACTTCTGCAGCCTGCAAATTAAACTTCGACTTTTCTTCTTGTGAAAAAAGTGATTGTTCCTATGGCCTAATGAACAACTTTCAGGTAAGCTTCTCTAATTCATGTGATATAAATCTTCTGTATTTCTCTAGAGATTGACTCCTGTCATATTAACTACTCCGAATGCAGCTGTACATGAGAAGGCAAGTCTGTTGTTACTTTATACCCCCAAAACTAAATTATTAATGGGCAAAAGAAAAATACAGTAAATCTGAGGCTGTTTGTTAGCAAGAAGTGCCTTAGGGTAGTGCTTTATACTACAGTATAACTTACATCGTGTTTATGTGTGTATAGAGAGGTATGCAGTATCAGAGGGCAAAGGGACATCTGTGAAGCATCTTGGACGTAGTCCTGTTGATGTGGTCTGTTTCTGGATTCTCTTGATTCACTGAGCTTGGTGTCTGTCTTTTCACAGTATCACACATTCTTGATGGCAGTAGTTATATATATGCATGTATATAAGTCTTCAAGTGAGCAGGATTATATCTCCTACTTTATACTTTTCCTAAACTGTTCTATTTTAGTTTCTTTGCCTTATAAAAGTCTAAAATAACCTCGTTTATGTACAAAACATCTTTCTGAGATTTTGATTGAAATTGTGTTAAACTTACGTATCAGTTTGCAGAGAAAAGCAGTGTTGAATTTTCCAGCACACTCCATTTATTTGTATCCTCTTCTTATCAGTATGAGTGTTGTACATATTTTGCTAGATTTACACCTAAGTATTTCATTTTTATTATGAGTTTAAATCTATACTAACTAAAATGAGTACAGCTTTCTAATTAATGACATTTCCACAGTGGCTTTATATATAAATGTTCTTTTTTTTTTTTTTTTTTTTAAATATTGATCAATCCCAGTAGTACTGTTTATTACTTAGATTTGGCCCATGTGAAGAAGTCATGTGGTACCAAACCAGGAGTGTTCAACCTTTTTGGTACTGGGGACCAGTTTTTTGGAAGACAGCTTGTCCATTGGGGTAAAAGTAGAGTTTGAGTTTCTTTTTTAAGTTAGTATATGTTTGTGATATGTAATGATTACATCGCCCATCCCAACCTCAGATCATTCTCATAAAGAGCACAACCTCGATCCCTTGCATGCACAATTCATAGCAGGGTTTGTGCTCCTGTGATGATCCGAGCCTCCTCCAATCTGGCAGGCAGAAGCCAGGTGCAAATGCAGTTGAAGGGAGAAGCTGTAAGTACAGATAGATCTTCACTCACCTGCCGCTCATGTCCTGCTTCTGTTGTGTTGTCCAGTTCCCTACGGGCCACAGGCTGCCTGGGAATTGGAGACCTCTGTGCTAAACAGCTGTTTCACAGAAGTTAATTTTGAATAGATGCATGAAAAGTTAGCAAACTTTTTAAGGGTATGGACTGTGTAAAAATTAGTATTCTCAGAAGGTTTTGCAATTCTGCTGTTTAGTACCTCTCTATTAAGATATCAAAAGTAAAATGAAAGTTTAGTCTGTCAAATACATAACTTAGAAAACTTTAAGAAAATTTTGAGAGTAGTTTATTAAGTCCTAGCATGGTAGATAGACTTAGGAGATTAAAACAAAACACCATGGTAAATGAGTTTGTGGTTCTGTTGATTCCAAATGAGAAAAGTTTTCCTTCCCATAATAAATCAGAATCTGAAAATACTGACTTCAGTGTGTAGTGTAGAATGTGTAAGTATTATAAATTTTTAACTGAAACTTTTAATAACATTATTATTTTCTATAGTATAGTTTCCAGCAATTGATTAGTTTTAGTAGTTACAAAAATGGACCCAATTATATAATAAAAGACTTTGTTTTCTAGTCACAAGACTAGGCAAAATTATAGGAATGAAAGAAAGCATTCATGTGCAGCAAGTGATTCAAGCCATTTCTGACATTGATATTGTGCATGAAAGGCGCAAGTACTGCTCTCTCCCCAGTGACTGAGAACACCAGGCAGATTTCTGTATTGTTGCCTTAAAATGCAAAAATGTGTTGGCTTTATCAAGTCTGTGGTATGGATTCACTCAAGCAGAGAGAAGTTCGTTATAAGTAAGCTCCTTTTCAATTTAAGTAAATATTTTTTTGAGTTGATATAAGTGATAATTGAAAGCCAATAGAAAAGGAATTTTTGATACGAAAGCTACAGTATTGTAAATATACAGTGATGCTTACAGTGTCAGTTTTGCCATAGTCCAGCCAAGTAGGATGTTTTGTTTACTCTGTCCCTCATTATCTGGCTTAGTTTATCTCCATACTTGCACTTAGTTTAACTTTGACATCATACAGGCAGGCATGGAATTTTGTATGTATAACAGAAATTTGGTCTAATTTTTAACTTACTTATTTTATTCTTTACAGTGCCTTTCCTGAAGTTAGAGTTGACAATATTAGATAATCTAGCTTTAATTATAGTGAAAAACAGTGATTATGAATAATGGATGGCATATAAGAAACTATTAAATTGTTACTGAGGGGCTGACCAGAGAATTATCTTTCCAAAGATTTTTTCCCAAAGCATCCCACAGAGGTTGATGCTAATGTTTCTTAAAACACTTAAGAATTCTCTTTTAAGTCTACTAGAAGATACAGAGAAAGACATTTTAAGTAAAGCAAGGTGATTTGTGTACATGTAAAATCAGACTTGTGCATCAGGGCCAGGAATTGTGCCCCTAGCTAGTTTTGCACTTGTTTATAGTATTTAATTATACTCAAGTGTGTGACAGTCATAAACACCTGGTTTCCCTAACTCAGAGGCCTCAGTTGCTATATTCTTAGTCAACATAAATGAAACATAAATTCTCTGAAATGAATTAGGTGATCATATTCATTGCTGGGAAATTTATAGTGGATAGGTCACGCTGACTATTTGAAGCTACCAAATAGTCCTTAAGCTCAATTTTATATTTTGAAAAATTTCAAAGATACAGAAGGAACTCTGCAGTGAATACCTATGAGGCTTTTTTTTGGTTTTCTTTTTGTTTTGCTGGGGATCAAACCAAGCAAGTGAGGTGAGCTCTCAGCCATATCCTCAGCCCTTTTTACTTTTTCAAATGAAGATCTGGTCAGCAAACTCTAGAATATAGGATCTGTAAAGAAGATATCACATAAAGGTAACAAATAAAATGAAAACAAAGTGTGTCCTTGTAGAATAAAAAAACTACTAACTAAAGAAACATCACCAAATATATTGTAGTCTTTTTTGGGGATTCTCATTTAAGCTTTTTTTTAAAATATCAGGAAATTTGCCCACTTAATATGTGGCACTGCTACAGAATTATGACTTTAAACCGAGACAGTGGCATTACAGTCCCAGCTGTCAAGTCTTTCGCTTGGTAGAGATACATACTGAAATATTTATGCACTGAATATCTGGGATTTCTAAGAAATAATGTGCAGATTGGCCTCAAGTTCATCATTGTTGAAAGGCACAAGTACTGCTCTCTGCCCAGTTGGAAGTAAGTGCATTAGGCACTTTTTTCAACCCTTGTGTCTAGTTAGAATTGTGTATATAATAAAAATATTTTCTTAAGTGCTACTGGCAAATCTGTTTCAGAAAATTTTAATGTACTTTCTATCATATTGTTTATTATCAAGTTATCCCTAGTATTAGTTGTCTTTATTAGAGCAATTAAGTTGTGATTACCTAACAATGTGTTCTTTTTCACATTGTTTCTAAGACTTATTTTCCATGTTTGTCACTCTTATTTAAGGTAATGAGCATGGTGTCAGGATTTGCACCATTAATTTCTGCAGGTATCTTTTCAGCAACTCTTTCTTCGGCATTAGCATCTCTTGTGAGTGCTCCCAAAATATTTCAGGTAAGTGTTTTTGTATCGTGGGTCTTTATTAGGGGGAAGTAAGGCTGTATTTTTCAATCTGAGAGTGCTATTTTCAAATTAGTTGGAATTAGTGTGAAACTCATGTGTATGCTATGTACTTGTTCAAGTATGTGATGATAGGTATAAATTTGTGCAGATGAATGGTATGTCTGTTTATGCAAATATTTGTGCATTTATCTACTGTCAAGATGGTCTCTGAGCTGGGCATGGTAGCATGTGCCTATAATCCTAGCTAGTTAAGAGGCTGAGGCAGGAAGATTGCCAGTTCAGGACCAACCCAAGCAACTAAGCAATACACTGTCTCAAAATTTTTCAAGAAAGGGCTGGGGCTGTAGTCACATCTCATACGCTAAGCCCCAGTTTCAACCCTCAGCACTGATAGATAGATAGATAGATAGATAATCTGTCAGTTGTGTTTTTAGAATTGATAATGGATTGTTAGAAGTGCAGTGTAAGACTAAAACTCAGAAGTAGTAAAGTATCTTAACAGAATTAACTTGGCACTAACATGTTTTATTTTACAAATATTTGAGTGCCTAATATATGCTGTACATTGGTTTAACTGCTGAAGTGGTATAAGGATAAATAGGATAAATGTCATTTCCCTCTAATGAGTATTCAGTAGTTGATACTGATTAGGAAATGTTTTTTATTACTGAATTAAATGAAATATTCATTCTTTAGCCTTGTTCTTAGTGTTATAGCCACTAAATAAAGATGTAGAATAGGTTTTTAAAAACCATATTCAGTAACATAAGAAAATAAATTAAGTGTTACATAGTTATCTGTTTGTAGGTTAGAATTTTGAGTTGGTTTTCATAAGGTAGACCACACCTATGTCATAGTTACCAATCTTTCAACTTATCTTTATTATCCTTCTGTTTATATGCCTGCTTCTCTGATTCTTTTGTCATAAACAGATAAACTTTAACCCGGGTGAGATAAGACAGATAAAAATGTAAGCAATATTTTAAACCAGCTTGCTTGAAATGTTCAAATTTCCTTTACACTTTGTAGGTGAAGCATTGTAAGACAAGGAAGAAAGAGAATGAAAATCATAAATTTGGGTTCCATACCAATTAAACTGTTGTAAATTTGTATGTCTAATTTTGATATATTTCTTTTTTATGTTTGCATTTTTTCATTAGGCTCTTTGCAAAGACAACATCTACCCAGCTTTCCAGATGTTTGCTAAAGGTTATGGAAAAAATAATGAACCTCTTCGTGGTTACATCTTAACATTCTTAATTGCACTTGGATTCATCTTAATTGGTTAGTTATATAAATGGTACTAATGCAGATTTTAATGCATTTACAGTAGCAAATCTGAACATTATATTACAAATACTAGTATTCAATAAATATTTTCTAAATTTATTAGGATTGCTAAGTACTCATCAGGGATAAAGGGAACGCCTACATTTTTGTTCCTAAACCAAATGTTACAATGGCATAAGGGAAAAGATGCTAGTGTCTACCGGAAAGGTGATGCTTCCACTGATGTGTTTTTTGCCTTTATTACCAGTGAGCCTGTTGGTCTTCCACTGCTAAAGTAAACATTGAAGTTTTAAGAATTTATCCACTCCCTCATATGAGTTAATATTGAAAATCCAATGATCCTATCAGTTATTGTGATGCTATATGGAAACATGTAATACAGCTAAGTATGTATTTGATTTAGCTTACGTTGGAGAACAAGTTGGCAACATGCAGTGGGGTTTCCCATAGCCAGCAGTTCTCTGTCTGGGTTTGCATTTTAGACACACTTGCATATATGCCCATACTGCCATATACAACAATGGTTCTGGTATCCTTACACTAGTGCAAAATGGAAGCAACCTAAGTCAATTAAGAATGAAACTATACAGGTAATATATGACAGTGGAAAAAAAAAATAAACTTGGTTTTCACATAACAATATGAACAGATTTCAGATATAATAAGATCAAATGAAGATATATAAATATAGTGTGGTATTAATTGTGTCAATTTTAAAACACCCCAAACCAGCATATGTAATTCAAGACTATATATGTATTATATGTGTAGATACATAAAAGTGTGATTGTAAGGAACATACAAAATTTAGAATAGTGAAGTATAAGGAGGTTTCAACTGTGTATATAAACTTTGGTTCTTGGAAAGTATAGTATTTGATGTGTTTATGACAGAATGTCAATATTTAATCTAGATGGTGGACATAGGGCGTTCACTGCTATATTATCTAAAAGTTTGGGTATTTCATAACTTTAAAAAGTTAAAAAGTGACCATCATTGAATTTTTGTCACTTTTCTTTTACAGCTGAACTGAATGTTATTGCTCCAATCATCTCTAACTTCTTCCTTGCTTCATATGCATTGATCAATTTTTCAGTATTCCATGCATCGCTTGCAAAATCTCCAGGTGATTTTCCATTTTTAAAAAAGTTTATGAATGTTTTAACTTATTTCCAAAAAAACCCAACTTCCATACATTTTTAAAGTTAGTGTGTGTGAGATTAGCTTATTAACACATTCCTGCTGGCTTGAACCACCATGGTACACACAGCTTCCCCATCAGGCAGTGTGAACTGCTGTGGCACCAGCTGCCCCACTGGGACAGTCGTGCATGTCCACCCATCGGGTATGTGTTAGTGCTCAGTTTGTTTTTGTAAGTAAATCAAGTCTTGAAAGATTTCTTTATCATGAAGTTCACTAATGTTTTCTTAAAGGATGTATATTGCATTAATTTTTAATTCTAACATTACAAAAGAATTTAGTGTTTTAAGAACTCTTTCCTAGTGTGTAGCTGATTCTGTTTGAGTTCTAAGAACATTATTGTGATATAGTTAACCCTTTAAAATTTTTTTTGTTTTATTCTGAGAACAAAATCCAGGGCTTCACCCATATTAAGCATATGTTCTATCACAGAGCTTCAGCCTCAGTCTCACAAAACAGTTTTAACACAATGGGCTCTAATGAAAAGGAACTCGTACCAGTTGAAACAGTATATGGGGCTTTTGTTATACACCAAGGCAATGCTTTGCAGTCAGGGAAAAAGGTGAAAGAACAAAGGTGGTATCTGCGCCTGAGGATCTGCCTCACAGAGCAGGGAAGATGAAGTGTAGAGACTTTGAGTACAAACATTTTAGTGTCAGTTTTTAATAAAATTTCATTGAAATGGTTTTTTAAAATATTTTGAGATATAGGACTACATGCCAATGAAAATTTAAAGAAGTTTTATCTTCAGCATTTTAAAAAAGTGTTTATTTACTAAAAGGGAAGGTATGTGTTACTATAGTCCATGCTTAGATTTTTCTGGCAAGTGGATGAACTTTTTAATGATTTTCATAAACAGTTTTATTTGAAGTGTTTTATGTATTTGTTAGGACATAGATATGTCTAATGCCAAAAGCAGAAAATAAAGCTATGCTATTACTGACTCAATTTGAAACCTTTCTTCATTTTTGTACTGTCTCTAGGTTTTTTAACATTCATTGGTTTGATTTACAATTTTTTGTGAAACTTATTAACTGTAGACCTAGTAAGATAGCCTAATACAAAAAATAGACTTACCATGTATAAAACCATCAAAAACTGTAAAAATTGTGATCAGTAAGTCTTTGACTTTACTGTTACAGTTGATGCTTAAATTCCTCAGTGTATCAACCATACAGTGAGTTATTTTGTGCATGCATATGTGGAAAGCAGATGAGGAACCTGTGTGACTTTGTCTATTTATTATTGTTAGGATGGCGTCCTGCATTCAAATACTATAACATGTGGATATCACTTCTGGGTGCGATTCTTTGCTGCATAGTGATGTTTGTCATTAACTGGTGGGCTGCATTGCTAACATACGTAATTGTCCTTGGACTGTATATTTATGTTACCTACAAAAAGCCAGGTTAGTAACCTTTGCTGTTTAATATTTTATGCTAGAAAGTATATAAAAGTTCTTTACTGTTTTTTCTATTTAAGAGTTATCTTTTGTGTATTTGAAAGTTACATTATGTGCAATCTACTCATTTACAAATACATACACTTTTCTGGTTTTCAACAAAAAAAATTGAGTTTAATGACGTTACTTTGGATTTTTATGGCAGTGGAATTCCATTCTTATCCATAAGTTAAATTTAATTAATCTTATTTGTAGATAAATAAGTTAATGTACTTACCATTCTGTTGGTACAATCAATATGTTTTTAAATTATTCTTTAGAAGACTGCAGATTTACAGTATTATAGTAATCCAGCCTAATAAGCATACATATTACCTATTTTGGTCTTAGAGAACTATGGTAGATAATGTGCAAATCACAAAATTCTAAATGTAGCAGGGAATATTGGACAAACATGTTTTTACTGAGAAATGGTCAGAGATTGCCTATGTGCATAGTGGTAATGGCCAGGTACCATGTGTCTCCATGCCAGCTGCTGCCGCTGCAAACATTAGCATTGGTGCAGTTCACACAAGAAAGATCTGACAAAAGCTGGGAACATTTAGGTCACATGGGGTTAATTAGGAAGAGATTATAGGAATAATTAGAACATCGTAATTTTAAACAAAACATTTTTAATCTGGATATGAACTAATGAGCTTTTTGAATTAAAGGGGTGGCTGTTGAAATGAAATGGACAAAGAAACAAGTGTGTAAATTAGCATGTATAGAATCATCATTTGAGTCTAACTTGTTTTTTAATATGAGATGAAATTTTCATATTCAAATAACCTAAAAAGGGAAGTGTTATAAATAGCCCTTTTGATCTGACCTTTTACATTTAGATTTGTGGCTATATGAATGGTAATTTTAAAATGTTTTATATTTAGAAAGACTTCTGAGTTACATGCATGTATCTTCTCTAAATTATATTCTTTCTGAACACGGGCATAGTTAAAATGATGATAGTTTTAGTGTCATGCTATACACTTGTACTATTGAAAGAGTAATTGTATTTTTTTAGCAGTTGATGTTTGAATATGAAAGCGTTGTTTAATTTCTCCTTGAGTCTTTAATTGGCTATCACTGATACTTATCTTGCACAAATGTTGGCTTTCCACAGATGTGAACTGGGGATCCTCCACACAAGCCCTGACTTACCTGAATGCACTGCAGCATTCAATTCGTCTTTCTGGAGTAGAAGACCATGTAAAAAACTTTAGGTAGGTGATCAGGCAACATGAAACATTTTCTCTCAGCTGCCCAGTCAAGTTTTTAAACTTATTCAACACCATTTTCACATGTTAATTTTAGAGGTTTCTCATTTGCAGAATTTGAAGTGATATCATAAAGCGAAACTTTATTTTCTGTGGACATTAATGTTTCTATATATTAACTATGTAAAAACTATGTAAAAAGGTTTTTGACATACTTTTTAATTTGACTGTTATTTGCTTATTAGTAACTAACTAGTTGCAGTGATTTGCAAAAAATCACTTTACAATAATGAGCACTTAGGCTACATTCAGTAAATGACTCCAAGTACATTTTGTCTTTATAATAGTCATCAATATAAAAATTGTTTAATGCATTTCTAATAATAGATATGAATTAATAAAGCACTAGTAATATTGCATATTTCTCAAAAACCAGAAATACTGTGTACCTCTTTGTATTGTTAGACAGTATATCGTGATGTATACTTTTTTTTTTTTTTTGTGGTACCAGGGATCGAACTCACGATATCATGCCTGCAAAGCAGGCGCTTATGCCACTGAGCTAAATCCCCAGCCTCTCATGATGTATACTTTGTTACACCTAGGTTTGTTGCTAGGTGTGGTGACATGCCCGTGTAACCCCAGCACTTGGGAGGCTGATGCAGAAAGACCACTCAGAATTTGACAGCCTGGGCTACATAGTGAATTCAAAAAGCCTCCAATGGGGACCGCAGATATAGCTCAGTGGCATAAATGCCTGCCTAGAAAACTCAAGGTAATGAGTTTGATTCGCAGTACCCCCACAAAAAGCCCCCAAAACCTAGTTTTGTTATTTTCAAAAAACTAATCATTTGGCAGTAATTCTTAAATTGCTCAAATTGTCTGGCTGTGAACAGGTGACTCTTTAATCATGAGTAACCACCTCTCAATGATTTCTGCATAGTGAACAGAGAACTCTGTTTCATATTTCTCAATAAAATCAAAAGGGAAATGTTTAAAAAGTAGTATCTTGAGGGGATAAATGCCAGAGAGCAATTACTGTACCGAATTTCTCCTAGAAAGAAGAATGTGTGTGTGTATTCTTGTTGTCTTTTGGACATCTCCCACATGAATATAGACACATTTGTCTATATTGTTCTAGAATAAAAAGTTTCTGGAGACCACAGCTTTGGAGTGAGAGAAATGGGGAAAAGAAAAAGGAAGCAGAGCCCTAAAAGGGAAAACCTCAGTTTCAGCATATTTTGGATGGCTGAGACCAAATAACACAGAAAAATAAAAATTACTCTTAGGTAAAATTATGTGTCTCATAACTATGGGTGTGAATGGAGTCAAAGTTAACCTGCTGTTAATTAAAATCTGTTAATTTGGTTTATTAAATGGAACATTTAAAGATTTTTTAATCTCAATTCGACTGACTGATTTTTATCCAAATTATAGATGAACCATAGTAGAAATAAGGAAAACCAGTCAGCAAGACTTACCATGTAAATCAGTACTTGCTTCACCCCACACAACCCTGTTTCTTTACACCATAAGCAATCACTTTCAATTCCAGCAAATTTTATTTTTTAAGTTTTTTAGTGTTTACTTCATAATCACTGTGCTTGTCTTGCTGCATTTTTTTAAATTTTTAATTTTAGGCATTATCTATCAGGTGATGTCTTTTTATTTACCTGGGCTGAACATGTACATGTACTCACCTACCAATATTTTTTTGTTCTTATTTGGATTAGATCGCATTTGTTTTTGTTTTTGTTTTTGTTTTTGTTTTTAATTTTGAGAAGAATAAAACCAGATGAGGAAAAAAAAACTCAAAGAAACAGAATGAGGTCATTCAAAACAAAAGGATGGACATAATACATGATTTAAAACCACAATATAGGGGATCTACAATGGTTACCATGATGTCTCTTGTTATCTTCAATAGAATTGCTCATATCATCACTTACAATAAAATTGAACATATCAGTATGGAACAAAATCAATAAAAACAAAACACTGGAGACATGATAGGACTTCAAAAGAAGGGTAATAGTCAAACCAGAATGGGTATCCTATTGAACCTACTGTCTTCAGAGTAGTTGCCTATACTCTCAGACTTGATACTATCAAACATAACAGATTTGAATAAAATCAGTCAAGATAAAGACAGTGAACAAACAGATTCAAATAAAATCAGTCAAAACAAGGCAGTGCAAGCAAAACAAGGTTTCAGATCAAGTTAATAAGAAATTAAAAATAGTTATCATAGTATATCCTGCTATCTTTGGAATAGCTGTCTATGCCCTCAAATCTAATACAAGTAGACAAACTGGAACAGAATATAACCAAACTAAACAGCAATGAAAGCAATCTGGGTTTCAAATTATGATACAAGATTAATAATGTCCTTTGCCTTCCCTGTTTAGATAATTCCTCCCCTTTTACTTTCCCAGGGTACATTGTACATTTTGTATAACACTAAGTCCTTTAGTTTTTAGACTAGGGAGGCAACCTGCTATTTACCTAAGTGGTTCTGAACCTTTTTACCCCTGAACTTGATCTCAAGTTGTATCCATATACCTACAAGAGCCTCAACGTTTTCCTTCCTTATATTTGAGTTATCCTCCATTATATAAAAGTGTTATGTCTTTCCAACCAATCTGTAGCTGATGGGCAAGCTACCCCTATTTCTTCTAGTTCCCTGTCACATAGAGCATTAATTTCTCATCTTTGACTTTCAGTCCATAAACCTTCTTTCAGGGTAATATATTTCTTATATAGAGGTTTTTTGGGGTTTTTTTTGTACTGGGAATTGAACTCTGGACCTTGTGCTTTCCAGGCAGGCACTTATGCCACTGAGCTAAATTCCCAGCCCTTTATATAGAGCATCTTGATGGACCTATCTCCTGATTCACTCTGCCTGTGTTTCTTTTTATTAGTGTATCAAGGTCATCTATATTAGTGATTATGGTCAACCTTCTCTTCCTCATCTATGCCATGCTATTTTTCTGTCATTGGTTGTCTACTTTTCCCACTCATTCCACTGTCCACCCCATTCAGTGAGCGCCCTCTGCCACTGTTCCTGAAACCATGATCTATTTTTCTCTCTCTCTAGAATGTCCTTCAGTATTTTTTGTAGGGTTGGATTGGTGGTCACAAACTCCCCCAGTTCCTCTTTGTTATGAAAGCATCTTGTTTCTCCATTAATGTTGAGAGATAATTTTGCAGGCTACCTCAATCTGGGTTGGAGATTATTTTCTTTCAGGGCTTGGAATACTTCGTTCCACACCCTTCTTGATTTGATGGTTTGTGTGAAGAAGTCTGTCATGATTCTGATGGGTTTTCCTTTATAGGTGATCTGTTTCTTTTCTCTGACAGCTTTTCATATTCTGTTCTTGTGTTGAATTTCTGGAATCTTGATTATCCTATGTCTGGATATAGATCTATTTTGGTTATAGCTGGCTAGAGTTCTGTATGCCTCATATATCTGGATATCATTTCCTTACCTATGCTTGGGAAGTTTTCTTTAATTATTTCTGTAAATAGCCTTTGTATTTCATTTGTGTTTACCCCTGCTTCTTCACTCATATTTTTTATTCTTAAGTTATAGAT
>PVJX010028769.1:0-23565 GCA_004027295.1 Dolichotis patagonum | reverse complement strand
AGCTCGGCTGTGGTGGGAATTCACGGTGCCTCTGGGTGGGTTGAGTGCAGGGCCGGTCCGGGTGATCTGCACACAGGGCTGTTCAGCTCTGCGCTCTGGTGGCTCAAGCCAGTAGCTTCGGTGCGGATCGCTTGTTCAGGTCGGGCAGGAATTCAGGCGGCTCGAGGAGAGCGCCGTGCTCACTGATCTTAGCTTCTCTAATGGTAGTCCCAGGACCTCATATTCAAGTGGTTTTTTTGCACTTTAGTTTTTTCCTGGGTTGTGAGAGTCCATCTCTATCTGTTTGGGTCTCTCCAGGGTGTTTTATTCTGGCATTTGAGCTGTCTCTCTCAGAGAGGGTCTCTCTCCTGCTACCTACCAGTCCACCATCTTGTCTTCCTATCTGTCACTACAGTTTTGTGCTGTTGTTGCTCTTGTTGTTTCAGTTCTGGGGATTGAACTCAGGTCCCTGTACACACCAGGCACAAGATCTGCCACTGAGCTACATCTCCAGCCCAGCTGTCAGCCTTTGACAGTGAGTGTGACTTGTTCGTGCAATGTGGCTAGCTGGGTTTGGGGAGCTCCTCTTCTCCGTTTTTGTCACCCACCTGGCAAGGTGCAATCACCCAACCTTTGGCACTGACCTATGCTTCCCCTTATTATTAAAATTTTACCTCTTCTGTCAGGCTGAGCTATAGGAGAGAAGGTTCAGGCCTGTAGAAATGCAGAGGAAAAATCAGTTCTACCTACTGCACTGTTTTCCCATCTCTACTTGGGGACAGTCAGGGAACCTTGAATTACTGGGTGAGTTCAATGAATTAATATGTATATGACACCCAGGTGTGGTGATGGTGAAAGCCTGTAATCTCAGTACCATGGGAGGCTGAGGGAGAAGAACTGCATGTTCAGTCTCAGCCTGGGCAACTGGATGACCTAGCAAGACCTTGTCTCAAAATAAAAAATAAAGAAGGGCTAGAGATATAGCTCAATGCTAAGCCCTCAATCCTCAATACCACAAAAAGAAAATGTACATAAGCCTTGAATGGTACCTAGATCACAGTAACTATTAGTAGTACTGTGACCTTATCTGTCTTAGTTACTTTTCTTATTGCTGAGACAAAATACCCAACACCGTAAGTTAAAAGAGGAAATCTTTATTTAGCTCATAGTTTGCAGAGGTTTTGGCTCATATTTGGCTGATTCCAAGACAGGGTGGCATGGAAGAAGGGCATCACAGAGGAGAAATAGTTCATAGCAAATCAGGGCAGGCAGAAGGCAACAAGCAGCTACAAGCAACCCTCTTTCTGTCCCTTACATTTTATCCAGGCTACTTACCCATAGAACTGGTAGCACTCGTACCTTTAATCCTAGCCTCGCACCATGAATCAATTCCAGCATCACATTCTTGATGCTAGTATCACACACCCTAGATCCTACCACCTCTGAAAACCCTCACCTATTACTGCATGAGGCTTTGAAGGGACATTGGATACAAGCCATAACATTACCTTTCATGATTTAAATTGGATGTCACCTCCTCCAGGAAGTCTCCTGTGACTTTTCCAGGCTGGGTTTGGAGCCAGAGATGTTTGTGCAGCCCTGGTCCTGTGGATCACTCAGAGTTACAGTTGGTCCATTTACTTGTTTTTCTCCCACACTCAACAGTGAGCTTCAAGGATGGATTAGGCCATCCTTGTATAGTAGTGCATCTCTAATATAGCAAGCTCAGGTGGAAATGACAAATGTATTTTAGGTGAAATGAATAGGACTAGTTAGAGCTGGGGCTCTGGGACCAAGGCCTTCATCTCTACTGCTCACACTGTTGAATTTAAGTGCTCAGAGTTGCAGTTTCACAAAGTTAGTTCTTATACTCATGGGTGTGATGTAAGGAGCAAATAAGGTTTGCATACCACCTGCTATACTACTGGTGCACCAAAATATTCACTGTTGCTCTGAAGTTCTAAGTTAAATACTTCCACTTGTCTTATTCTCCTCAATCCTTCCAAACAAATGAAGCTTCAGGATTCCCATGGTTAGCACATCCTTTATTATAGCACCAATCACACTTGTATCTACTGCTGTGTTACTTTCCCCAAACAAACTGTAGGTTCAGCAAGGACAGGGCCTCTGCCTCACCCATTAAACTGTCCATCACGTAGTCCAGGTTCTGGTGCAGAGCAGAGGGTTTGGACTGCTTGAACTTGGTGAAGATGTAAGATGTCCAGTTCCCTTGAACAAAAGGCTTGGAAGTCTTCCTCCCTCAATACTATCCTTCTCCCTGGATTGTCTTTTCTTGCCATCTCAGCCTATGGAACTCTGTTTTCATTGGTCAAGACAGCACAAATGGCACTTTCCCTGGAAAGTGCTTCTGGGGAAGCTGGGTCCAGTGCCCACTGTCTCCTTGGAAATCTTAAAGCTCTGCTTCTACAACTCATTTGTCACTTGTACATAAGCTCTCCACGCTGGTATCTTTAGGTTTGTTGGTCTGGTTGGATCATGTTCCCAATGAAATTTTTGTTTTTCAATAAGGCTAATGACATTTCCAACATTTATCACTAGAAGAAGTTCCTCTAGTTTTTTTCAAGGCTGATTTGAACTATATAGCAAGACCCATTTCAAGAAACTTAAAGAAAAGATAAAAAAACAGTCCCTCCAAACATCTGTGCATAGTTTGTAGGCATGGTACATATATGGAAAATTATACTAGGTGCACAGAGGAAAGACCATGTTAGGACATAGTAAAAGGGCAGCTATCTGCAAGTCAAAGAGAAAGGCTTCAGAAGAAACCAGTCTGGACTTGATTTTAGACTTCCAGCCTCCAGAACTATGAGAACATAAATGTATGTTGTTTTTGCAGAAAAAAAATCTGTTTCTTCCTTCCTACTTCAAAAATGATTTAAAAGCAGAATAAGGTCTGTGTTTGCGATAATGGTATTTTATCAATGCCAAGTTCCTGGTTTTAACGTCACATTACAGATACATAAAATGTCATCATTGAAGGAAAGTGGGTGAAGGGTACATGGAACTTTGTGCTATTTTTACGACTTGCTGTAAGTCTATAGTTTTTAAAATTCTAAAAAAAGAGTTGAGGCTGATTACACATATGAAATTATATTAAATATTAGAACTATAAAAGGACATACAGATGACTTGCAAAGTTATTTATTAATAAGTTTTTATAATATTACATGCATTTTTTCGTATCGGGGATCAAACTCACGATCTTGCACTTGCCAGGCAGCTGCTTATACTGCTGAGCCAAATCCTTGGCCCCATGTAGCTTTTATAATATTGAAAAGGTTGATAACCTAAGTAGACAATCTTAAGGGATCATATTGAAGAATAGTAATACTATCATATTCTGCTCAGCAAGCACAAGGTCCTGAGTTCAGTTCCTGGTATCAAAACAAACTAAAACCAAAACCAGACAAACAAAAAAACTCTGCCATCATATTATGGAAGACTATACAAGTATTAGAAAGCACCAGATAGAAATGTATTTATTGTATTAGAAGAGTAATACCAAATGTATTTATTGTATTGGGAAAGTTGTACCAATATCTTTGTAAGTTAAAAATGCCAGATGATAGTGCTAACTTTGGCAGCACATACACTAAAAAACGCCAGATGGTATATCAAATCTAGGAGGGTATTTACTGTATTTGCAGTGATTGTCTTAGGGGAATGGGATTGCTTACATGTGATTTATTTATTTATTTAGTCATCTTTTACTTACTAGTATATTTCCATTTCTTTACAATGCCAATATTATTTGTTGAGTAAAATACATTTGAACAATAGAAGTTATATAATGTTTTAAAGGTGATAAAGAGATATTATCCAGAAAGAAGAGAAAATTAATAGTTGCAGAGTTAGGAATGAGGTCACGAGCAATTGAGTTCTCAGTGAAAGAGAAGTGGTACATTATAGAGTTCCTTGCAAGGTCTGATGTTTTTCCCCTAGAACGCTGAGTTCCCAAAAGCGCTGCAGTTAAACGGTCTAGCTTCATCCTAGCAGGCTAGCTTCAGACTGCCAAGATTTACAGCTGTTGTTTTTGACTGTCCCATTCTTAAGTGACCTTGGATAAAATCCTGCCCCCTCACAGCCTCAGTTTCCCCGCCTGTAAGACCAAGGTGGACCTCCAAGATCGAAGCCTCCATAACTCTGTCCGATTTCATCACACTACATTACTTAGCAACCATGTGGCTAGTGTTTTGAGAACCGTGAGATCTACAGCGCCAGCACCGCGGCCGCAGAGGTTAACAGCGAACAGCCCGATCCCTTTCGCAGCGTCGCCTCTTGCCCCGCCCCTAGACACCACCCCCGCCCGAGTTGTACTCTTGACCCCGCCCCCAGACCTTGCGTCCACCGGAAGTGCTCGCGCGCGGGCCGCTCACTTCCGCCCGGCAGGTGACAGCCGCGGGGCTCGGAGCGGCTGGCAGCTTGGACGCACCGTGGAGTCCGGAGGAGGAACCCGCGGACATTTTGCTGCGAAACCGAACCGAGCCGTGTCGCCGACTGTCATTTGGATCTTCGGGTAAGGAAATAGGGAGCCCGAGGAAGCAGGGAAAGAAATGGAGCGAGGAGTAGGGGGTCTGAGGTGAGGGACTTGAGGTGAAGGACTTGCGAGGTCAGAGGTCATGGAAAGGACAACGCGCTACAGGGGCGCGCGTGGCGTCCTTAACCGGGACGAGGAGGAGGGGCTGCGTGTTCATTCATTCGCGCCCAGTCGACCGACTGCCAGCACATTGGCTGCCCCAGTACCGCAGCCTCTCTTGAGGCTTCCACCCCAGAGACTCTCCTAGGCTGAGGCCCCGAAGAATTCACCCCTGGCCGGAGGGAAAACTTGTCTTCAGGCCCTAGTTTCCCCCTTCACACTAATCTCTGGGACTCTTTTGAGGCCTCCTCGTAGTTCAAGGCTTTATCTCTTTGCCAGGGTCTAGAAGAGAGAAAAATCAAGAAATGGCCCTGTGCCACCTGTTCGTTAGTAGTCTTAGGTTCTGTTTGTTTTGTCCTTTGGATCCCAAGGGTTAACAAGGTGACAAAATGGGGACACCTGTACTAAAGCCAAAAACCACGAGAATGCTAGCTACTGGTTATTTAGCCCTTACTGTGGACAAGGCACTGTGCTTAGCATTTTATTTACAGTTAAATCTCATAGCAACTTTTATATGGTAACTACTCCCACCTTACCCATTTTATTTATGAGAACACTGAAACAGAAGGTTAAATCACATATATGTCAGTTGAATCGCAGAGGCAGAACCAAGGCTCTTAGATAAGTTTTCAGAGACCGGCAAAGTGCAGAGAGACAAAAGGAGAAGCAAGAGAAGGGTTGGGGTAGAGGATTAATATTTTTTAGCTACCATTGTATTTATATGGATATTTGTCAAGGTGTGGTTTTATTGCGTCTTGTCTGATCTTCAACAGGAGCATTTAGTGCACTTCCTTTAGGAGGAAAATATTCTACAAGCTGCTGCTCTAAGTAGTTTACCTTTCAGGGAAAGATTTCTAGGATTTTCCTGAAATTAACTGTGAGATACAGAGCAGCCTATCCATGAAGCAAATACCCAGAATCAATTAGTTGAGCTGCATTCCTTTCTGAGAGAGGAAACACAGGACTGTTAGCGGATCTTTGGTTCTAGGTTTGGAAGAATGTACCCAATGGGAGGGTCTTTACCTTTGTGAAAAATGTGCAGGTTTGTGTTATCTTTGCTGAAAACTGGTGAGATGGTTTGGTGGCAAAAAGGATGGGCTCTGAGTCTGAGCCTTATTCCTTTGCAGATAGTCACTTGTTCCAGTTTTGTCTCAGTTTCTCTTAACAGTAACATAGAAAAGACCTTCTGTCTTCCTACCCTCTCCTGGATGCTGTAAACCTTAAGGAACCTGTGAATGGTGGCCAGGGATTTAATTCAGCGGCACAAGCATCTGCCTGGCAAGTGCAAGGTCCTGAGTTCGATCCCTGGTACTCTCTTCTACCCCCAAAAAGGAACCTGTGAATGTTTGAAAAACTGTGATATAAATATTATTGTGGTTACTGTTTTTTTTTTAACTCTACAATCTATTCTTGTCCATTTGAATTCACAGAAACATTGTTGTCACCTTATCCCCACCCTTCCAGGGCAGGATTTAAAATAAAGCGACTTATCACAAATAGTAGGAACATGTACAGAGCTCAGAGCATCTGACCTTCCATCCTGAGTTGAGTCTGCCTGACTTCTGACCTTTAGAAACTGTTACAAGGGCAGTTTTACTTGTTTTCAAAGAACCAGATTCCTCAGAGGTTGTGTGGAGATACCTGTTGAGTGTGAATTGACGAGAAACTTAATGCTGAGTGGCTTGGAAGACTCAGAGGTACGGTGGAAAAAAACACTCCTTGGCTTCCCATCGGTCAATCCTGGGCTCCAACCCCAGGTCAGCAGCTTCACAACGGTAATGTGATCTGGACAATTTACTTTAACTGAGTCTCATAACCTCAATCCAAAACAATACAGACCACCCCTGCCCCTATCCCACCCCCAGTTTCTGTGGGTGTGGAGTGAGGAAATTATGTAGAACCTGTAATTATGAGGGTGCTTTGACCCTAAGCCAGTTGATACCTGCTGGAGCCTGTGTCTGAGGAAGACTGGCAAGCCTGGCTTTTGGGGTGTTGCTTCCTTCTGCAAACAGACTTTTATGTACTCAGGACTTCTCCTATCCTTCTTGTTTCACTTCCTAAAAGTGTTTCAGAACAAGTTTATAGTCTGTTGGTCCTACAGAGTCTGGGCTTGGACTTTCATCTTTTGCTACTCATCCTTGAAACTTGTGTGTCTTAACTGCTCACTTCCCAGAAATCTCTCAAGTATAGCACTAAAACTTCAAGTGCTAGCAGTAAGCAAGCATGGCTTCGATATGGATTGCGCACATTGATGTATTTGTAAAAGTTGTGGGGCATCGGTTGCTTGAAGATACTTCTCTTTCTGAACATAGCTTTTTGCCTAAAATGGATCATTGATATTATCACAAGTTAGAAGAAAGTTTTTATTCTTTATCTCTTTACACAGGAATAAATGTCCAGAGAGAAAGTACCACCTGAATAGTTGGGGAATCCTTAAAAAGAAAATCTTGCTTGAAAATCCATCAGTGGCTCCTCATTGCCCTCAGGTTAAAACTCATTTTTCTTAGCATGCCATGTGAGGTTTTTTGGAGTCTGATTCCTTCTTGGCCTTCCTTCTCATCCCTATACTTTATACTTCCACGTCCCAAGCTGCAGTGAAACTCAGTGGCTTGCCACTTCTGCAAGCCCAACCTCTATATGTGTCTTTGTTTTGTGCTGCTTCTGCCTGAATCTCATTTTCTGCTCCCCAACCCCCACTTGACCTTTACTGTATCACTATTTGATGGTTCCCTTGAGGTGGTCTCCACCTTGTAGACCTGAGCTGGATATCCTTCCTTGGTGTCCTGTAGCAACAGTCACAGTGGTCATGATTGTTTACTGCACTGTCTTAGTAAAAAGCATTCACAAGCACTTATCTTAATTGTGTGTTTCCAGCACATGGTGAGAAATGTGGTGCAGTCAGTGCACAATTTTAATGAATAAATAAGTGAATTAATATTAGGGCTCCTTGACTCCTAAGGAATTCAAAACTCTATTGAAGTGATGGCCATCCTCATGTCATCCCAGAGGGATTGAGAGAAATGTGTGATTGGGATGTGTGGTGGGATTAACTACTGTTGAACTACCATTGTTACCACCAGAGTGTCCAGGGATTCCAGATAACTGGGGTGGAGCAAAGAGATAGTAAACAGTCTCCCTGTGGAGTAATAATGGTGGCTAATATTTATCAAACCCACTTGGCTATAAAATGGGTTAGGGACTCCAAAGGCTTTGTATGTGTTGACTTATTTTGGCTTCGCAAACCTCTTGTTCTTAGATATCTCCTGTTGGTGGTGTTACTGTTACTGGAGTTAATGTTCTGGACTCCCAAACATCATGCTCTGATTGGAAAAACTGATGAGCCATGAGGAAAAACAAAAAGATACAGATCCTTTTAGATCCTGTTAGAGTGTTAGCCAGATCTCAGAACTCCTGTGTTCAGAATGCTGCAGAGGCTCCCAGCTCACTAAGCAAAAGCCCAGAATCCTTACCTTGTGCAGTTTTGCCTGTCTGCCTTCCTTATTTTATCTCTCACCCCTTCCCTTTGTTCTCTTTCCCCTTCTCTTCTTCCTCTTCCTCATCCTTATCTTCCTTTTTCTCTCCTTCTTTCTCTTTCTATCTGTATCTTTCTGTGGTGCTGGAGATGAAACTCAGGGCCAAAACAACCACTCTACCACTGAGTCACACTCCCAGTACTTTGGGCTTTGCTTAGCAGACTTTTTCCTCATATGATCTTACCTGTCACCTTCTCAAGGAGCCCTTCTGTTACCACGCTAGTTAAATTTCAACTCTGCAACACCACTGCCACCATGATCCTTCTTCCCTGCTCTCTTTGTCTCAGAATTGCTATCTGAAATTTTATGTATTTTGCATATTTTTCTTGCTTATGGTCTCAGACCACTAATAGGGTGTGAAATCTGTGAAGGGGAGGATTTTTGTCTGTTTCATTCACTGTTGCATCCTCAGCATGTGTAATGGCTTCTTGTACATGGAAGACGTTTAGTAAATATATGAAAATTTTGAAAAAAGACTAGAGTGGGGACAGAAAAATACCTCCTTAATATAGTAGGTACAGGGAAGGTATCTTTCAAGTGATGTCATCTGAGCTGTGATTTGAAGGATACATTGGAGCAAGAGAGGACAACCCAGGCAGGCAGATCAGTAAGTACAGAAGCAGTGAGAATGTAGCACCTAGTGGAATACAGGGCCTGTGGGCCTGGAGAGTTATGAAGACAAGGGTAGGGCCCAGCCGTATTCACATATCACCAGATCCCTTGCTCCTATGGTCTGCTCACTCTCAGAGTCTGTGGGAGCCTGTGGAAGCAGATGATAGTGACCTGGCTTCACCGAACAAAGTGCTGAACGTTTCTTCCATTTCAAATGTTACCACCTGATCTTCTAGCCTTTGCTCTTTCCCCTCTCTCTCTTTCTCTTTCTCCTCATTACTCATCTTCCCATTATAGGCTATAAAATGGGTTGGAAGGGGTCTGGCATGTTCAGTAGTCAAAACAGCTTGACACCCGGAGCAGCTGTATCTCTGATCCTGGCAGACCTGGTGAATGGAACATTGGGAAGCTACTGTACAACTGGCATTGCTTTAGAAAACATGCAGATTTCCTAAGAAAATATTTGAACACTAGTCATTAAAATATTTATTGAGTGCCTGTTTGCCTGCTCTGCAGATAGGAGTTAAGAATACATTGATGAACAAAACAAAGTCTTTGCTATTCTAGAATTTACATTATGAATGGAGAGAAAGAGACAATTAATTATATTTTATAGCATATAGTACATTTTCTAGTATAGAGGTGATAAGAACTTTGATGGAAAAAAGGAGGAAAGAGGGTTAGGAAGTGGTGAAGATGATTGGAGGAGTGTACAAGTTTAAGTAGAGTGGTGGTCAGAGAAGGCCTCAATGAGATGGTGGCATTTGAGCAAGACTTAAGAGTTTAAGCCATGAGGCCAACTGGAAAAACAGCCTTCCTGGCAGCAGCATATATAAAGGCCCTGCGGTGGAGACATGCCTATTGTGTTCAGTGTTCAGCAAAGAAGCCCATGTGGCTGGAGCTGAATAGGTAATGGGGAGAAGAATTTGAAGAGATAATGGCAGAGGCAAAGAATGCATCTCATCCAGAGCTTTGTGGGTTATGAGAACATAGTAGGACCTTAAGATTTTTATTCTTGAGCAAGACGGGATAGCTGTTGGAGGATATCAAGCAGAGGAATACTGCTGTCTTAGATTGGGGGGGGTTGTTTTTGTTTGTTTGTTTGTTTTTTGTACTGGGGATTGAATTCAAGACCTTGCGCTTGACAGGCAGGTTCATATGCCACTGAGCTAAATCCCCGGGCCCCTGCTTTCTTAGATTATAATGGGATTGTTGTTGTCAGGAGCAGGGTGGGAGCAACATTGGTAGAATGGGGCCAGCTTATAGTGATGAAGCAACTTCTCAGACTCTGTATTCATTCTAAAGGTGCCCCAAATAGGACTTTCTGACAAATGAGAGAGAGTATGGTGTCAAGGTGAATGAGAGGTTTTTCACCTGTTGAATGTGGTGTTGGCAGTAACTAGATGGTGAGACTGTAGGAACAGGAGGGAAGGCAGCTGGAGGTCAGTTTTTATCATGTTCAGTTAGAGTTGCCTGCTAGTTAAGTAAGACATTCAAATGGAGATGTCATCTAGGTAGTTTGTATATACAAGTTCAGGGAAGAGTTTGGGCTCAGGAATGTAAGGTTGTGAGTTGTCAGCTTGTAAATGATGCTTAAAGCTGTGACACCGTATGAGATCACCAAGAGATGAAATAGCATAGATGAAAAAGAGATGAAAGACCAAGAACCCTTGGGACATTCCGATGTTGAAGGAGAAACTAAGCAGGCATGCGCAAGTGGCTAAGAGGGTAAACAGGGGTAGGACCTCCTAGAATCCACAAAAAGAAAGCCCTCAGGGAGGAAGGAGTGATCCACAGTGTGAAATGTTTATCAGTGAAAGATCTGTCATTGAACAAGACCTCTCCATCTTCTCCCAGCAGAGTCCAGTACACCAGGCATGCAAGGTCATCCTGACGCTCATTGTTCCTTAACTTCATCTGCTCCTTTCCCCCTTCCAAATCCTTGCCCCCAGCCAGGCGGGGACTCTCAGACTTGTGAACACACAAGCTTGCTTGGGCCTAGGACATGCCATTCCTCTCTTCGTCCCTAATCCCTTGTTTTTAAGTGGATTACCTTTAGAATGAAATGAAAGAGAAGCTGCAAATCACTCAGCGTTGAGCCTGCTTCCCAGTCAACACTGGTAGTTGCTCTGCTGTTCTTAGTTCCCTCCCTACTTATAGCTGGTATCTGTGAGTCTTCTTCATGTTGTCTCCATTCCTTCCTTTCTAAATCTGACCTGTCCAGCCAAGCTGTTCATCTAAGAGGACTTTTTGTGATGCTTCACCCATCTTAGAACCCTCCTCCTCTGAGCTTTTTTGGTGGATAGGTGTGGCACTGAAGACTGAACCCAGGTCTTTGCACTGAGCTACAGTCCTAAACCTTTATTTTTTATTTTAACACAGGGTCTCACTAAGTTGCCCATGCTAGACTCTAACTTGCCATCCTCCTGCCTCAGCCTCCCAGAGTGCTGAAATTACTGGCAGACAACTAACACCCAACTTTCCTCTGAACTTTGGTGGCAGTTATCTGGAAGACAGGATCACCCTGTTCTTCCTCTGCAGTCCTTTTCTCGGCCTCTGACTCTGTAAGAGTCCAGTGGGAAAAGACTGCTCTTCATTTACTATATATGCTTCTGTGTGGGGCACAGTCCCAGGCATGCAGTAGACAGCATTCAACATTGTACCTGGTAAGTGAATGGTTCTCCAGAAAATATCCCCACCCTTTAGGTGGGAGAACAGAGATCACAATGAGTCATTTCTGTGGTGTTTGGCCTCTTTTTCCTCACTTTGATTAATTTGAAAGCTTTCCAGAATACAGAGGAACTTTCCTTTTTCTTGGTAGCTGATTTTTCTACACAGTATTGCATGTAAATTAGTTGAGAACTTGCATCTAATTCTAGAATGAGGTTCTAGAGATTCAGTGCTGATGTAAGACTATTGCTTGGCCAGACATGCTGGCACATGTCTGTAATTCCAGCACCCTGGCAGGCTAAGACAGAAGGATCATAAATTCAAGACACCAGCCTGGGCAATTTAGCAAGACCATGTGTCAAAAATAATTTTTTTTAATTTTTAAAGTATAAGGATGTAGGTTAATGCAAAGGCCCTGGATTTACTTTTCAGTACTTAAAAACTTTTTTTTTTTTTTTTTTGCTTGCATGTGGCATTTGTCTGTCTTTGACTCTTTTTTATTTTGAAACCTTTAATTGCTAATGCGCCTCAGGAGATTGATTTTGATTAATCAAGTTTCAGCCAAATCCCAAGAAGCCCATAACTTGGCAAGTTCATCCAGACAGGCTTGCATGAGGCCCTTTACTAAACTTGGTATGTGTGTTGCCTAGGGTACAAGGGCTAACCTTAAAATAGTTCAACATCCAAGGTACACTGTAGAGGTGGCAACCCATTTCATGTACCCTTTAGCCTGAAACATGTGTTTCTGCCAGGGGTTTATTCAGAGGAGTTGCTTCACTGGACAAAGTAGAATTTGTGTCCTTACCACAGAGCATTGGTGGAAAATGTTGACTACCATGTTTTAGCTATGTAACTCCAAATAAATGCCTTGACTTCCTTGGGCTTCAGTCTCCTCCTTGATGAACTTGATATTATTAAAACCTGGTTCGGGGATCTAGTTCAGCAGCATAAGTGTCTGCCCGGCAAGTGCAAGGTCCTGAGTTCAATTCCTGGTACAAAAAAATTACTAAACCCTTTTACTGAGGCATGGTGGTACTTGCTTGTTAATCCAATACGTGGTAGGCCCTCAGGAGAGTGAGGCAGAAAGATCACCACAAGTTCAAGGCCATAGGTAACGCGCGCGTGTGCGCGCATACACACACACACACACACACAGAATCTGCCCAAAAAAGATACACATACTTCAGGAAAAGAAAAACTTGTATAAATATTTTAATACACACCAGATACTGACTTCCAGTAGATTGACTGCTTTGGCCACATGTACATTAGGATTTTTGTGATGTCTCAATAAATTAAGTATTAAAATAGTTATACAACTTTTTCTTTTCCTAAAGTGTGTATACTTTTTTGGGGAGACTGTGCATATGTGTGTGTGTGTGCATAATTATTATTAAAGCTTTTTTCACAGATTATTGTAAGGGCTAAATTTAAACCTTTTTACATATAGTGCATGGCCTATGATGTGCATACATTGACCATTACTTCTGTCACTACCACTTTTTCCTTTTGTGTGTGTGTGTGTATGTGTGGTTGTTTGTGTGAGTGAGACAGGGTCTTGGTATGTAGTTTAGGCTAGCCTTGAACTATGTAGCCCAGACTGGCCTTGAACTTGGGGCAATCCTCTTGCCTCAGCCTTCTGTGTGCTGGATTTATAGTCATGTACCACCATGCCTGGCCCCTTTTGAAATTCTTGCTGACCCTGAAAGGGAACACAAGTTGTATTCTTCTTTAAAAAAAAAAATTTAATTTTATCAGTACATGTTTGCAGTACATAATGATTCCATTCATTGTGGGGCGTTGGTATATGTAAATTATATACCTTAATTCATTTTACATCTGCTTCCCTTCCTATTCCCTTCTCATTTGTAAAAAACATCTTTCTCCTGTTTCCTGTTGTCTTATTTTTGGCCTTTATGTTTTGGGTTTCTCACATAAGAGAAACCTTGCAGTATTTAAGCTTGTGTGTCTGATTTGCCTTTCCATAGTTACTGAACTAACTTGAAAGAGCCTGTTTGTGTGAGTTTGGCAACCATATTGTCTCAGAAAGTCTGAAATCCAGTTTCTCTACTGCTTAGTCACCCTTTTAATCACTGAGTTGGGCTAACCTGCTTCCTTGTCTATGACGTGAACTTTAGCACTTACCTGTAAGAACCCTTTTTCTTTTAATTAGTTAATCAGGACAATTATTTATAACTAATCAATTAATTAACTGAGACAGGGTCTTGCTGTGTAGTTCATGCTGGCCTTGAACTAACTATGTAACTCAGGCTGCCCTCAGATTCATAGCAGTCCACCTCCCTCATCCTCTCAAGTGCTGGGATTACAGGACGTTTTCCTTTTTGGAAACTTTCTGCCAGCTGTGGTGGCACATACTTGTAATCAAGTACTTTGGGAGGCTGTGGCAGGAGGATATCAAGTTTGAGCTCAACAGCTTAGCAAGACTCTTTCTTTCTTTCTTTCTTTTTTTTTTTTTGTACCAGAAATCAAACTCTTGACCTCATGCTTGCCAGTGCCACTGAGCTAAATCTGCAAGCTTGCAAAACCTTGTCTTAAAAAATAATTATTTAGGGCTAGGGATTTAGCTCAGTGGCATAAGTGCCTGCCTGGCAAGTGTGAAGTAGTGAGTTCAATCCCTAGTGCCAAAATATACATATCTGAATGACTGGGGATATAGCTCAATGCAAAGATCCTGGGTTTAATCCCCAGTACTGGGAGAGCAAAAATAGAGACTGTTGTGTGGGATTTGCCTCTTATTGGCTAGAACATTTTCCTGGCTTGCACAAGGCTTTGAGTTCAATCTCAAGCACTATAAAAAGAATCAAATAAATAAGTTAAATAAAAAATAAAAGGAGACTGTTAGGTGAGGAGGGATGGCTAAAATAATTGTCTTTGTCAGACTTTAAGCTTCTTGGAAGCAAGTGCACAGACAAGGGGAACTGTTGGTGGCATGAATTAGCTCCTTGAGACAGAATTGAAAGAGCATAACATATGGAACAATCAAAGTGTGGCTTTTCTGTTTCAAGTGCAGAAAAAATGGCAATACTACACTGGCCCCTTTTATTCAGTATTTCCCTTACTCTTCAGTGGCCTTGGGTTCCATGTGACAGAGCAGGTTTCTGAACAGCTTTCATCAGGAATGAGTTCAATAGTTGAAGCCTCCAACACAGACCTCAGGGATCAGTTTTCTCTGCCCAGATATCCTTGCATGCAGAAATGGGTCATGACAACTTTATCAAATGTCTCTTTCCGCTTTTCCTATAGCTGTATCCCTTGGCTGTCCTACACCGATCAGCTCCCTCATTAATTCACTGAGCACTGATGGTGTGTACTGCATGTGCTAGTGCTACCAGTTGCACGCTTCTTATCTAATTGCAGAGCCTCTGCTGACAAGAATCACTGCCATGAGACTAACAAAGTCCTTCCCCTGGCCATTGTCCAGCCTTTTGGGGAATTAAAATCCTTTCTTACGGGGCTGGGTATTTAGCTCAGCAGCATAAGCATCTGCCTGGCAAGGGCCAGGTCATGAGTTCGATCCCTGGCACAAAAATAAATAAATAAATAATTGCTGGATGTGGTGGCCCATGCCAGTAATCCCTGCACTCAGGAGGCTGAGGCAGGAGGATCAATAATTATGAGTTCGCAGCCAGCCTGGGCTACAAAGTGAGCTTGAGGCCAGCCTGAGCTGCATAGTAAGACCTTGTCTCAAAAAAAAAAAAAAAAAAAGACAAAATGTCCTTTCCTACTTGACTCATTACTGTTTTCCTTCCTACCAAAGATCTAATAAGGTTTACTGGCTCAGGCTGCATGCTGAATTTATTCTTTCATCTCATAAATGTCTTATGGTATGCTCTTAGAATGATCACATTTCACTTCTCCTGTTTGACACCTAAGAAATAATGCCCATTGGTGGGAAAATGGGTCCCTCATTGAGTAGGCAGCAATAGCATGTGAAATGTGGGAAGAATTCTGTCATTTAGTAGACCTGTTTTCAGACCATGCTTTGGAACCATAGGGTGTGTCAAGGACCCCTGGTGAGGAGGAGGACATAGTAGAATGAACCAACCTCTAGGCTCCCCAGTCTTACTTCAACCAGAGCAGTTCTGCTTTTATTGAAAACATACTATCTGGTTAAATTTTTGTTTGACAATTGAAGAGAGTAAGGGCTAGAGATGGGGGGATTTACCTAAGGTCACATAGCTATTAATAGCAAAGCCAGACTTCTTGGCAGGGCCACAGGATCAACCTTGCCTTGTTTGTTGAAAGTTTACTGCAAAGCCTTATGTTCCCAGTATGCCCAGTCCTTACTGTCTGGTGCTTGTCACAGTTCTTTTGTGTTATCTCTTATGGGTACTGATTTTCAGGCTTCTCTAGGAACCCATCTTTCCATCCTAATGCCAGCAAACATTTGGTGAGCTCTTGGAATGTGCTAGGCATACTGCCATTCACTGGGTTGACAGCATTAAACAGGGCAGATCCTAAATTAAAGGCATGAGGAAAGCTGTGGAGAAGAAGTCTGAGACAACAATTGAGTCTGTCAGGACTCAAGTGAGTGAAGAGGAGGCGCCTCTGGGATAGCAGGGATTTTTTTTTTAGCTGAGATACTGAAGAATGAGTATTTTTGAGTAGATGTACAGTACTTTTTTTTTTTCCTGAATTCTTTGGGGATTGACACTAGGTCTTTAACCCTGAGTTACACCTTCATCCTTTTTTCACTTTTTAAAAATGTTGAGGTACAGTCTTGTCTATAGTTTAGGCTGGCCTTGAACTCAGTGTATAGCCCAGGCTGACCTTGAGCTCATGGCCAACCTCCTGTCTCAAATCTCCTGAGTACTGGAATTATAGGCATACACCACCATACCCAGCTTGAAAACTTGATTTTTATGTAATTAAATTCATGTATTATTTAAGATGACTATCTAGATTTTATTTCACACTAAATTATACAATGTCCCAGTCTCCCTTTTTTCTTCTCCAAGAAAATAAATTGTTACATCATTATTTTGAAAAATTGTTTTTAATATTTGTATAGCTTACACCAAGAAGATTTCAGGTCAGCTCTTCGGTGCACAATGTGGCCAATATGAGCATCAGGATACAGACCATTTACAGTACCCCCAGAGGGCTTACGGGCTCCCTTCCAGATCAGCAGCCACTGATACGACTTCTGTCACTATAACTTAGTGTTTGCATCTTCTGCTTATGTTTTAATGTCATAGAGACATGTACCACCATGTCTGATTTAAAATCTATAAAGATATTAAGTAAAAATATTTTTTAAATTTTTTCTCCTTTTCTGCAACCCAATTTTCTACTCTGATTACATCTTTGTCCCAGCCCTGTGTGTCAGTGATCCTCACTGAGAACCTATCATTCTAGAAAACTGAAAGAGAAAACTACTATATTTTAGGCTTTATTATTCAGTTCCTTTATAGATGTTAACAGGAACTGGTTCTGGAATGTGGCATTAAAATCATAATCTTCTGTGGGTTTGGGAAGGTTGACTTGAGGTAGAGACAGGTACATTGACTCCTTAAGTCCAAAACCAATTGTTGTGAGTGCCTCTCTTTTAATTTTGACCGTGTTGTCCCCTTGAGGCATTCTTTGGCTTATAAATGCTAAAATTGAGGGTAATCTCAGCCCAAAATACAGTCTCCGTAACACAAGTGACTCATTACACTGCCCAAAGCAGTTTCTAACCAAAAATTCCCTATAACTACAGCTTCTTAAAATGTTCCCTGTCACTTCCAAAGATAGGATTCAAATCCTAAGCATTTTCTTGCCTAAATTGGCCAGTTGCTTTCAAATGTGGCTCATTCACCTGATCAAATTTGTTAGAGATCATGGTCTTTGCCCCTTTGGCTTCCATGGGGTAGAAGTGCTATATATGGCAATAGCTTGACAGTGCCAAGAAAAGCACCTTTCTTATGGCATCTGTGCAAGCTCCTCTAGGATTTGAACTGCAGGATTTAGTCCATTCCTGCAGAGAGAGTACAAAATCTCTCTTGCACTGGCATCCAATTTGTTCTGGCATGAGGAATCTTGTAACAGAGAAAGGAGGAAAAGAGATAGCCTCCCTCAGTAACTCAGTGCCTTTAGGGGAGCTTTCATAGTGAAGAAAGGGTTTGCTTTGTTTTGATATAGTGCTTTGGGATCACTTTCTACGTGTGTGGAATTTTCACTTGTTTTTCTTCCTCCTCTGTTTTAATTTCCTGTATATAATTAGCTTCAGAGGGATACAATTTCTACATCATCAGTCTCACTGATAGGTCCTATGCAGGGAGATCTGTGAAACAGATACTGCAGAAATAAACAGCAGCCTGTGCCAGCGACTAGGGGGTAATTCCAAATTGGAATAGTTAATTGCTTAGCACCTCTAAAAGGAGTGTCATCAAAAGCTCTGCTTACCACCTGTAAAAGCAGGCATATCATCAGAAGCTCTATTGCAGAGCTATCAGCAGCCAGGCTGGTTTGACTAGCTGACTCTGCTGCTCTAGCCTTTTTTTTTTTTTTTTTTTTTTTTTTTTTTTTTTTTTTTTTTAAGGCAGAGTCTCACTATGTAGTTTAGGCTGTCCTTGAAGCCCTGGGCCCAAACTGCCCTCTGCCTCAGCTTCCTGAGTATCTGGGACTCCAGGTGAGGGGCACTACACCTGACTTCAGTCCTTTTTTAATTTTCAAATAGAGAAGCTTTTCCACCCCATCCTCCTTCTGCACAGTTGCATAGGACACTGACTTGGATCTCTCACTGAAAAGCTTAGGTCCAGGGAGTTCAGGACCCCCAATTGTTTTGTTGTACCTGCAGACGAAGGGAGCCCCTAACATTCCCCTCTGCTATAGAAGAAAGAAAGAACTGAACAGCCCTGAAGTTAGATAGTTCTATTGGTTTTGTTTTTTCTTCTAGACTTAGCGTTGGGAGGATGGCCAGGGATGTGGCTCAGTGGTAGAGTTCTTGCCTTGCATGCACAAAGGCCCTGGGTTTGATTCCCAGCACCACAGAAATAAATAGTTGTAGGAGGGGCAAAAGTTACTTTCTGTGGCTCTTTAAGTTGTAGCTCCTTTTGCTGTCAGTTATCCCCTTTCTTACATTCAATTTAACCTTGAAGGATGGAACATCCTCCTGCTTTGGACACTTTTGCCAGTTACAATCTCAAATAAATATGCCCTCTGGAACTCAGCCGCCTTTTATGGTATAGCAGAAATCCCATTATCTTTTTCACCTGCTCATTCTCCAAACTTTAGAAAGAACCTCTAGGTTGGTGAGGTTTCTCTGAGAAAATGGTTTTATCTGTGTGCAGGGGTTGGGGGGATGAGGGAATAGGGGGTGGGGGTGGATGATGTTTAAGTAAATTCCTCTTAGAAACTGCCAGGCGGGGATATAGCTAAGCAGCACAGCAGCAGAGCACCTGCCTGGCAAGCTTGAGATCATGAGTTTAAGTCCCGGGACCAGAAAAATAAGTGACTAGAAGAAGGCTTAAGCCTTCACTCTTCCTGCTCCTTCCACCCTCCCTCTCAGGAGCCATCTGACCATTATAATAAAAACTTTAGCTTTATTAAAAGAAAGAAAGAATGAATGAATGAATGAATGAACGAACTGCTGGCTGCTTAGATAACAGAGCTGTCCGAAAGCAGGCTGAGCTTCCCTGGGATTTCCAATGGCCCCTTTTCATTTCTTTGGACAACTATCAGTTGAACACTCACTATATGCAGAGGCTTGAGCCAAGCATGAAAGGGAGGGTGGACAGAGCTGCACGGCAGGCCCATGTGTTCCTCTCTTCGTGGATCCATCTACATACAGCCCAGCCTCAGGCTGTGAGGACCAACAAGGTAGAGGCCTCACTGTGGGACTTGCAGCATCAGATGTGTTCTCTGTTCTTTTCAGCAGTTCCTGTAGAAAAGGACCTTCTTCCCCTTTTAACTTTGCAAAGCAAGAGGAAAACAGAATTATTTTTTTTTTCTCTATATAGTTTTGTCAGTGAAGCTTCTGTTCTTTATTCTAACAGAATCTACAAAGAATTGAAGGCAACCCTGAGACAATCCATATTGATTACTGAAACAAAATCTTAGCTGGGGAACATCTCTAATGTCCTCCTATTGGGAATACAGGCCAAACCTGGAAAAACACATCTGGGCTGAAGAGGAGCTGTGTTGTTTAGTTTCCAGAGATTATGAGAGGATTTCTAATGCCTCATATCTGTCACATTGTCACCTTTCATGTTTCCCCCACATAGTAATGAATGGAAAGGAAGTGTTTTGGGGGGCCGCATGTTGGCATCCTTTCCAAAGAGGCAACAGAAGAGACAAAGTAAAATTAGTCTGGGGCTGGGGATATAGCTTAGCAGCATAGCACCTGCCTGGCAAGCCCAAGGTCATAAAATCGATTCCCAGTATCAAAGCAAAACAAAACAAAAATGCAAAATGAGTTTGCTCTGTTCAGATATTTCTTCTAGGCTTGTAGTTTTGTAATACCAGGAAAAATTACAGGTAGATTGGAGGGTTACCCTTAGAAGTCTGGTTTTCTTGGACTGAATCTTTAGTGAGTGTCAGAGACCTGTCTTACCTTTCAGATGAGGGAAACAATTATTTCATGAATACAGTATAAATACCAAGCTTTGGTAGACCTGAGAGGGTCTCCTGGCCCACCCACTTAGAGCCATGTGACTTTGGGCAAGTTATAAGACATCTCTGAGCCTGTTTGCTCATCTAAAATGGCGTTAAAAGCTATTTCCCTACTGGTTGGATTAAATAAAATAATGCTTGTAGGCCCCTGGCTTTAATAGGGGTTCAGTAAATCATCCCTATTAATAAATCTCAGAACAATTCTAGAAGCCTCTGTCATGTGTCTAGAGTGACTTGGCTCCTTAGTAGCCTCTTTTATCATCAAGAGGAACTACTGAAGTACATAGTACATGCTCAGTACTGTTTACTGAATGACTAAGGGAATTTTGGTACTTTCCTTGTCTTACTGCCAGTACTTTGCACTGTGTGTTTTGCACTAGAAGATGTCCTAAGAGATGATTCAAGAAAATTGCCAAGGTAGACTTAGGGAATACTATAGAATCTTCAGTGTGTAGATTCTGTCTCTGTCTGCAGATGAATAATACATACCTGTTTTTGAAACTTAGAGAAAGTTATGGAGAGAAGAAACCTCCCTAGCTGCTTACACTTGGCCCTTTCTCAAGCTCATTTGCCTATAGAATAATGGTAGATAGTACCTCTCTAGGAACCTTAGGTGAATAAACACGTGAAGCGTTTAGAACCCATCTGGTGAGTGCCATAAGGAGTCTGCTATAATTGACTATTAAGTGCTTTTTAACCAGCAGTCTCTTCCAGAGTGCTTGGTCATTCTCTTATAAACTGGCATTTAAGTTATGCCTGGTGGTATGTTGCCATAGATAACAATGCAGTAAAGCCCATGTGTCCTTATGCAGATATTTCTGTGGAAGAGATTCTTAGAATTGCTGAGTCAAAAGAGATACATATTCAAAAATGTAATGGATTCTTCAGAATTACTTTCCAAAATGTGATCTGCCACGGTCTAACAGTTCATTTGCCCATAACGAGATAAGCAGCTATCTTCCCCTGCCTATGTGTACTGGATCTTCTTCCTCCTTCTTCTCTTTCTCTTCTTCTTTCTCTTCTCTCTGTGACCCTAACTGAAAATGAAATGGAACACAGCTCAAAGTCACCTTTCTTCTCTGTCTTGCAGAATCCAACCACGGATTAAGGGACCAAAATGACTGACTCAAAATATTTCACCACAACCAAGAAAGGTATTGTGTATTCATTGTGAGCCTGCTCTAGTCTTTCCCTGACTGACCCTTCTGCCTGCTTCTTCAGGGGCTGAAGAACAGTGGTGGGCTAGAGACCTAAAGGCACCAGTGGGAATGGCCTAGACCGCCTTTATGTTGCTGCATGGTGGCGCATGCCTGTAATCTCACCACACAGGAGATTGAGGTAGAAAGATCACTATGAGTTCAAGGCCAGCCTCAGATACCTAGTGAATTCAAGGTCAGCCTGAGCTACATAGTGAGGCCCTGTTTAAAAAAAAAAAAAAATTCTGCTTTTCGAACTTAGGAAGTAAACAGCATTAGATCCAAGTACAGGAAAAAAAAAAGCCTCCTTTTATTCTCCATCACTCAAAATAGTTAATTTAAATGTGGTATTTTTCCATAGGGCAAAAAGGAGAAAACACAGTCCTATCAGTAGTCTCCCATTCTGTGTGTGTGTGTTTGTATCTGGTCCTTGTCCATGGACATGTGTTTTCATGGTTTCAGTCAGAATTCTTGTCCTGTTTTTCATTTGACATTATCATAAATATTTCCTGACAATCTAATGACTCAACATTAAGTCAATTTAGTTGTTGCACTGAAATTTGCTAAGCTAGGCTTATATTGTTAGGGATTTGAGTTCTTTCTGCTTTTAAGGAAATAGAGGATGTTGTCTTGGCTGACCAGTGTGCTTTACCCCTGTAAGCATCTTTCTGACCAGTCTTTGCTCCCCCCTCCTCCCTTCCTTCCAAGTGAGATTAACACATGCCTGCTGACCAGATAGAAAGTCTCTTGTTGAATTAGCTGAGCCAGGTGCTGAAGTCTGCCCTTCAGCAGGGATTAAATTTATTGGTCCAGGTGAGTTTATTTTGTTTTTGTGGTACTGGAGATTGAAGCTGGGGCCTTCATACTGAGCTACATTCCCAGAAATTTTTATTTTTTATTTTGAGACAGGGTCTTGCCAAGTTGCCCAGGCTGGCCTTAGATTTGTGGTCCTCTATCCCAGCCCCCTGAGCTGCTGGGATTACAGGCATGTGCCACTGTACTCATCTTTGTTTTGTTTTTAAAAGATGATATTTGGCTGTTGCCTTGGCTGGCTTTGAACTCCTAGACTTAGGTGATCTTCCTGCCTCAGCCTCCCAAGTAACTGAGGCTTCAGGTGTCCTGCACTGTGCTTGACTGCAATCATTTTTACTGAGCACCTGCCATGTGCAGTGGAAAAGACAAGCAGGGTCTCTGACCTGGCTCTGTTGGAGGTGGAGCTGGGAAAACCATGTATTTAACAATAACCACACTAAAGGGTGGTAGGTGCAATGGGCTGTGGAAGAACTCCACATGGAGTTCCCTCAGAGGTGTGGGGAAGGGAAAAGAGAGCATGCTCTGGCTATGATTCGTTCTGGAAAGGGAAAGAAATGATCTTGAGTACAATTTGCCAAAGAGGATGATGCAATAAAAGGCAAGAGAGGCATGTAGAGAAAAGTGGAGTGAGGCCTGATGAGCCAGGGCAGGGATGTGAACTTAGTGCTAGGATTATAAGAATGTCAGTGGAATGTCAGTTTTTTGGATAGGTTTTCTTTTAGGGGTGTCTGGAAAGAGATACCTGTGTTCATAGCTGGCATCTGATATTAGTCATAGTTTTCAAGTGAGGAAGACAGAATCTATTAAGGAATCTAATAAAGAGAAGAAGCTGGAGGGAGACAGGAAGACTTGGGTCACAGCTCCCATGAGATGTGATGGTGACTGAACCTGCTGGTAGGGGGCTGGGTGTAGAGAGAATTGAATGCCTTTTATGTGGTTGAGGAGGTAAGCTTGAGGACTGATTGGACTTAGGAGCCTCTTAGAGGAAGGATCATTTTAGAAGCAGTCAGATGGGGGGGTTCACCCTGTCAACCTTGGGCCTGGACCCATTAATTGATAGCAGTTGTATTGTATCTGGCCACACACTGAGTAAAGCATGAGCAGCCCTGCAGAAGTCTGGGGTCAAGGACACTGTGGCCTGTTGAATCCCAGACCAAGCAAACACAGCCTGTCACTGTCTTACAGAAGAAAAGCACATGTTCCTTGGTAAATTTGAACTGCAAGATCTGCAGATTCCTCTTGGCTTCATTGAGCAATATCCTCCTTGCAGCTATCCCTGGGCTGTGCTTTTATTGTTCCTAATTAATCACATTTGCTGTCTTTCATCTCAGGTTCTTTGCTGAGCACCATATTGTTAAGTCATGATAAAAGCCTACTAATTTTGCTTTTTTCTCACAATAAATCCACCTGGAACTTTCTTAGCACCTTATTTCACGTAGTAGTCCCTGCTTCACTTCTACCCCAGATAACTCCACTCTACAAAATAGGC
>PVJX010028768.1:0-23546 GCA_004027295.1 Dolichotis patagonum | reverse complement strand
TCAAAAAATCAATCAATAACAAATACTGGTGGGGATGTGGGGAAAAGGAAACCCTTCTCAAATACTGGGTGTGTGAACGGGTACAACCACTGTGAAAACAGTGTGGAGATTTCTCAAAAAACGAGGATTGGAGGTCCCATTCGATTCAGCTATCCCCCTTCTGGGTATCTTCCCAGAAGAATTAAAACATATCACAGTGGTACATGTACAATTATCTCTACAGCAGAACAATTTGTAATAGTTATGTCTTGGAAACAACCTAAATGCCCATCACCTGAGGAATGATAAAAGACATGGTATTTTTATGCAATGGAGCATTACTCATCTATAAAGAAAGACAAACTTGAGGTTTTTATACATAAATAGATGCAACTAGAGACCATACTTAAAAGCCAAGTAAATTAGTCTCATATGTGCATACATCATATTGTCTCCCTAGTGTAAGAAACATAAATAAAATACAAAACGTACAATAGACATTGTAAAAGTGAAAGAAGCTGCTCAGAGATGAGTGACATAAAAAAGAAGGAAGGAAAAAATATATATATACATACGATAGCTAAGATAGTTGTACTACAAATCCTAGTAGTTTGTAAAAAAGAACAGCTAGTGCTTATATTGTTTCAATAGTTTTGCATGCCTGTATCAGTAGTATGAGCAACTATTTTGAAAATTAAAAAATGCAAATAATAACCACTGTTAATTTCCTATGACCTTGTTTTGAAATCCTATGTCATTTTTGTTGTTGTTTTGTCTTTTATTTATTCTGCATAAAATAAATAAAATTCTAGATGGAAACTCTTTCTCAGTATTATGAATTACTAGTTTAATTTTCATATAGCTACTGTTTAATCATATTGATGAGTTAGCTGTCAATTCTTTGATAACCTAAAGTAAAACTATTCAATTTATAGTTTGCTTATGTTTTATTAATACATATGCTAAAAAGTATAATCTCCCTTGGTGTATATATTCTGTGTAGTATGCACATTAATAGTTTATGCATATTTCCTATTAATTCTACAATATTGTAAAAGTGATTTTATTAGTAATCTTCTACACTGGAAAAGAAGCAAGCATTCGACTTTAGGAAACATTTGTCTAAACTTAGGAATTTAAAATGTTTAATCTGTTTTTAGCATTGGTGACAAGTCACTTTAGGAAGGCAAAATAATTTTAACTCATAGGAAACTACTTATATGGCATAAGGACATAAAAATGGTATGATATTTTGTTTATTCTTCAATATGGTGTCATTGGTATTAAAATTGATAGACTTAAAACAAGTAATATCATTTTAAAATGATTTATATATATTTTAATGATTCCCAAATATAAAATGAATTTTTAGAAAATATTACTGATTTTAAAAATAAAAGGCACTCATATGCCAGACACTGAATAACATAAAATTACTTTGGTTTATATATTTTTAGATGAAAATTGTTAATTTTCTAAAATTGAAAGATGTCATTAATCGTGGTCATAATAGTACATTTATTTGTTTAATTAAATATAAGATAAAATTTCATCTTTACTCTCATACTACTGCTGAAAGAATTCCTGGTGCCTTTATTGTAACATTTGCAAAGTAGTAGGTCTCTTTTGTCGTAAGTCACATATGCATCTGATCTGAAAAAAGAATTCACATAAGATTTTTTTTAATGAATTAGAATTCTTTTTTGGACTTTCTTAGAATTCCAATACCCTGGTAAGCTTGACTGCTATGAAAATAAATTTCTAGACATCACTGAAGCAAAGGCAGGACTCATGTTATTTTTTATTACCTTTAACACTAATTCTAATAGTCTCAGTGCTTGACCATGTACTCTTCCTCATCGACTAAACTGAACTTTAATACTTAATAATTAAAACCAATCATTATTTATTTCTACTTTTATACACACCTATGTATATAGACTGGTAATCAAGCATAAAATGGTATTTAGGGTTATTTTTGCTTCTTGAAAATCCCCTCCCCCAAAAAAGATTGTGCTATGTGAGCAAAAGCTAATACCCATAAAAATTATTCCAGTAGATTATGTAGATAAGTATAGTTTGTATATAGATGAATTATGTAGATAAGTATAGTTTGTTAAATCAGTTATTTAAAAGGCACACCTGCGAAGGAGACTTTGAAGCTAAAATTGTCTTATCTTGAAACTACAGTTAAAAATAGTATGCCACCTCTCTCTGTGCTTTATTAAACACTGCTGAAACACATTAACAAGACAGTACTTACAATCACAAGTCGCTCATGTGTTCCTTCCTTATAAAAATATGTGTGAATACGTGTGTATGTGCATGCATGTGTACATGTCTGTGCATAGTATTGGTAGAGAAAGAAAGAAGGACAGGGAAAACAGATTTATTCAACTGATTTAAGATAACAAATCTGAACATGATTTAGTAAGACCTTCCCACATGCAGATATCTATCTATAATAAATAAGGGAAATTATTTTCTTATTATCTCACATTTAAAGCTGTAATTACGATAAGAAATGTGGCAAAAATTCCCAGTTGTATTATTGAAGTTGGGTATTTGGCTAATGTCACCCTCATTTACATAAGCCTTTGCGGATGGACAGGCTTTGACAAGGCAAGGACAGACCTGCAGGACTTGGCATCCACAGATCACACATGCTGCTTAATTTTTTTATGTACTCAGTGTCTTCAAAATTATTAATTTGAATCTTCCTATGCATACTTTAATTAATATTAGTTAAAATGAGTCATTATACAAGGTGGCTCAGAAAGCACATATAAATAAATCTTATCCTCTACTATCCATTTGCCATTGCATTTGCCATTGAAGAGTATTCAATATCTTTTATCTTTTGTTTTGTCAGACTTGGTTTTTTTTTTTTGTTGTTGTTGTTTTTTTTTTGATTCTCTGGATCAAACTCATGACCTTGCACCTGTCAGGCACTTACGCCGCTGAGTTAAATCCACAGCTATCAGACTTGTGTTTTTACATGTTGATTTATTTTAGTAGTTTGTTTTGTTGATAATTTCAAATTTAAACAAAATTGCAAAATCAGCACAATGAAAAATTCACTGTATTTTATTCTAATTATATTTATCATTCTATCCATATCTAGATGTACATTTATCTATCTAAACATATATACCATAAATATATAGTTACAAAGAAGAAAAGAAAACATAAGCTACCAACATCATGAGTGAAAGAAAAATCTTCCTACAGATGCTATGTACATTCAATGAATGGTAGGGGTATGATGGAGAGAATTTAAAGATATACATAATCTTAGGTTTCAATTCCTTGAAAGTCCCCAAATAGGAAGATTCATTCATGAAGAAACAGATAAGCTGAACAATTTTAAGTATTTAAAGGAATTTAATCATAGTTCTAAACCTTCTGGAAAAGTGATGATTTGTCATGTCATCTTGAAAGTTTTCACTGCAAAATTCCATAAAACCTTTATGTAAGAAATAACAACCTTACTACAATTCTATTCTAGAAAATAGTAGAAGAAGGAATACTGTCTAACTCATTTTATGTCATTATCTGAATTTCAAAATGATAGAAAAATGAGGATACAAAAGTAATTGCATAAAAATGTCCCTTATTAGTATAGTTGTAAATAATTTTCAATATAATACAAATATATAAAATTCACAGATGTATGAAACAAATATATAGCATAATCAATGCAATTTATTCTAGAAATATAAAATTGCTTCAGGATTTCAAAAATGATCAATATATTCTGCAATATGTCAGATTAAAGATAAAAATATTTGAGCATATCAACTGATGTCAGGAACATATCTGATGTTTAACATCTTCTCATCAAAACAAAACAAAAAAAAATCAAATAAAACTCAATAGACTAGAAATGAAAGAGAATTCCTCAGCCTGTTGACATCTAAAATAATCTTATAATTAATAACATATTTAAGGATCAAGATTAATCAACATGTTAGACAGCCATCTAAAACTTCCCTAAGACTTCTATCCTTTGGTGTACCTCCCTCAAATATTCTGCTGTCTGTGAGTAGGGGTGAAACTATGGTACACAAAAGCACAAATAACACTCTAATGATTAAGTGACCAATCAGTAAGCTTTGAGATTATTACAGAAGAGTTTTAGGAGAGCCTAACCTGATCAGGAGCTCTTTAAAAGCAGAGTTTTGGGATTTTTCCTGTAATCTCAAAGAAGGAAGTTTCTATGTTGAGACAGGGGCAGATCAGAAGAACATGAGCACAGACGCTGGGGAGCAGTCTCTAGCCAACATCTGGCAACAAACACACTCAGTAACACAAGAGGTACAAGGGATAGAATCCTATTGGCAGCCAAATGAGTTTGAAACTACACTACATCTTAGATAAAACCAAATGTCCTAGTCATACGCTAAGCAGAGAATGCAGTGAACTCATATACAGACTTTGTGATAAAAAGTTTGTGTCATTTGAAGTTCCCCAAACTGATATTTAGTGGCAAATGCAAACTTATACAATTGGTAATAACATGTTTCCATTACTTCTATTTGAGATATACAAAGTTTTACCTAAAGCAACAAGGCAACGAAAATTTGCAAAAAAGGAATTCTGATTGGAAAGGAGAAATAAAATTAGTTTTTGTACAGTATGATTCCAGTAGAAATTTCCAAATAATCTAATAAGTTTTTAGAGCTAATAAAACTAAGACTAATAATACTGCAGAGGAAAAAACAACCATACAAAAAATCACTTTCCTTATGGGAGCAATAGAAAATGGAAATATAGTTAAAAAAAATAAAATTTATAGTAGCTTCTCCAAAATAAACCTTAAGAATTTATGAGCCATATGCTTGAATTAACAGAATATTGATGACATAAATCAGACTGAAATAAATGGAAAAATATAAATTGATCATGAAGTAGAAGAGAAAGTATTAATATGATAACTCCTAAATTATCAAATACATTCGGTGAAATTCCAAAAAATTCCTTGTAAGCTGAGTGTGATCCTAAGAGAATCAGACACTTCATTATCTACTCACAGAAACATCAATTTAAACAGCGATTCACACATGAAATAAACTTTATCAGAACCAAAGAGACTTGATAAAAACACGGTTCCTGGATTTAGCATAATGATTAAAGGTGCAATAAAGAAGGTGGAAAGGAAATGGTTACCCACTGTCAGTCATTTCTACCGGAACTCCAAGTATTAGGAAGAGATATACTTTCTGTTCTAGAGAAAGAAAAATTAATTACAAGCCTAAGACTTGGAACGTAATACCTAGTCCACCATGCTGACTCCAGCAGTGACCAGTACTCACCAGACCCCATGACTGTGGTTCCTAGGTCAATTCTTACACGGAGCCTCTGACTCTGCATTAGCCTGGCGTTTGGTGGATTGCCTCTAGTGATCCTCTCCCAGTACTGAGTGGCTGTAGTGGAGCACAGAGAAATACTCCCCCATCAGAGAGTAACATAGGAAATATGCACAGGACTGAACATTGAAACTGAGGGCCAGATCACCCAGCTGAAACCCAACAGCTAACGGATCTTAACAACTCCAGTCCCAATACTAGTAGAGCCTCTCGAGCAACCCCAGTGCAAGGTACAGAACTGAGATCCCAGGGAAATGACCTTGTACTCTGTCCAGCCCTACATCTGGCTGACTACAGTGGTCAGATTCCACACCAGAATACAAGAGTACAAGGCAGATCGCTCTTAGAAGCACAGGCTTTGGTCCTACTCCTGTGCTCCTCTGTTTAGGGTGTTATGGATTAAAACCTGATGGTCAACCTAACACCAGCTGAATTAAATCAGCATGGTGCTGAGTGTGGATGGCCCACCTGAGGAAAGCTGCCAGCATAAATAGAGACATGGAGAAGAAGAGTGAGGCGTTGTGAGTTCTAAGTGTTGCTGTTGGAGCCATTGTTTCTCCTGGAGGAGCTCGTGACTAGCTTCCCCAGTGTGATTTCGACCACCGTTATCAGTGAAGCTGGGGGCCTTGTTGGTGAGAGTGGCTGTGGTTCACTTTAGGGGAACTCTGGTCCTTACACTGAGCATCACTTCCTGGCTCTGGAGGGGAAGACGTGTGCCACTTAATCTCCAGAAGAAACTCGTCATGCTGGTTTTCAGGCATGTACTCATCTGTTCTTATGGTTGGAGGAGCTTGGAGCCTCTATGTCACTGAGGATAACTGTGGTGCTTTTCAGGACAGCCCTGGTCTTTGTTTGGAGCGTGACTTCTTGGCTCCAGTGTAGAACACTCAACCTACCAGCACAGCTCCTTCACCCCACTGACATAGACTTTCTAGTTTCCACTGCTGACCTTTGGGCATTCCCAGTGCGAATCCATTAAAGAGACTAGCGTGAGTCCTTCTCGTGGGCTCTACCCCTCCAGTTGGGCTTGTGGGAGGCATTGTCATGAGCTCTGGGTGTTCGTCTGGACTCATGCACAACATTGCTGTGGGATAGGCCCTTGGCTGAATATTCTGTGTCTTTAGTGTTGTGGACAGATTTTCCGTACTTTTTGTGTTAAACTTTGGGTGACCATCATAACTAATAGTATAAATTCTGTGTCCTGATTCTAATTGTTCTCCTCACAATCCCTAACTACAACAACGGGCTATGGGAATCAGGTGTGATCTCGAGTAGTAGCATATGTACATGTACTGCAAGCCTACAAAAGACAGGGAGAACAGTTTCTGCATGGAAAAAGAGGCAGGTGTAAGTCATTGCTTAGGAGCCTAGGGTCAGTTCCTGCATAACCAAGCTCAGTGCTAAAAAGAGTCCCATGGTATCTGAACACAGGCTGGTGATTGTAGACAAGACACGTGGGCCCACCTCAACCTCAAGCAGAGGGTTACAGAGACAGAGGATTCCTTTTGTTAGCCTGGATAAGTCCATTCTTAGTGACACACAAACTGTGACTTCATGACAGATACAGTCTTGAGACATCCTTTAAGCACAAATAGGAGTCTGATCACAGGCTTAGATAACACAAACAGCACACCTGTAATTTCTGGAGGAACAGCCCCAAAACTAGATTATGAGGACTGGAATAAATATCTAATCTTTCAAAGCACAGATGTTAGTATGTGCCAATGAGCAGCAAGAATTTTCAGGGAACTGTGCCCTCATCTAACAGAAAAAGTATGGCACTAAAAACTGACAAGAAAGCCATCAGATTTGTGGGGGTGCTGGCCGGAAGTGTTATGTGATGCATATGCAGAGGTAGGGGATTTGTGAAAGCACGTGCCCCAAACCTCCCAGAATGCATGGTTAGAAACCGAAAGATAGCCTACAGGGCTATGAGTCTAAGTAGGATCAAACACACTGCCGTAAGGAATGAATGCTCTGCTTCTGTCCCCTCTTTTAGATCAGTTCCAAGGTCAGTCATTAAGCAGACCACACTGATCTTCCCTGTCCCCTACACGAGTTCCTGCCCAGATGCCCTTCAGTTTTCTTTTATCCTAACTTCCTGGTTCTCTCAATAAAATCTATAGAGGCTTTGGTTTTAAGTTGTCCTCAGCTGAGGAGTCTGGATTGGTGATGGTCTCCTGGGCCTTCTCTAGGCTTAGGTGGGGCACTGACTCTGATTTCTCCTTTATTTTATCCTTTGAGCCATGCCATGCTATTGAACGGTGACAACCTGTGAGTTCTTAGGAAATTTAGAATGGTTTAAGGGAACCAACAAACTTCAACAAAAAAAATTTTTTTAAATTATTAGAGACACATAATATCGAGGTTGAAATAATTGTAAAATGCTAAACAGAAATCCTTAAGCAGAAAAATGCTTTATTAAAAAAAAGAATCACTCAACAGAAGAATAGATGAAACAGAAGAAAAATTCAGTAAGATTGAAGACATACTATTTATATTCACAATATAAAGTTGAAGGCATAGAAAGAAAAAATGGGAAGGAATTAATACCAAGTAAGAGAACTTCGATGCAGTATTAAAATACAAGGTATTTGAAAAATTGGAGTTTAAGTATTTGAGAGGTATCAAAACTATTCAAGAAGTTAGTTACAGAAAACTTTCCAAAGCAAGAAGACATAAAATGCAGGTATAGGAAGGTCACTTGGTCACAGTCACTTTAATCAGGGTGCCAAAAGCCATCTTCATGCTTTGACATATAAAGACAAAGACAGTGTTTTCAAAGTAGGAAGAGAGAGGAAACAACACAGAATTTTTGAATCTGAGAAGTCTTAGAAGAAACCTTACAGGACAGAAGGAAAGGGAATAAAATATTCAAAGTACCAAAGGATGAGGGAAAACAACAACAACAAAAAGAAATGACACAGAATTCTACACCCAGCCAAGATGTCTTTTAGAAATAAAGTTGAGACAATTTATTATTGCCACATGTAGCCTAAAGGAGATGCTAAAAGGAAGACTTCAACATGGGAGAAATAGATGTTAATGTGTAGAATGTATGAAGTTTAATGCTAAGAGTAACCATAACTTATATGTTCTGTAAGCTGATTATATCTTTGAAAAAAGGATAGCAATATTAAAATGATGATTATATTAAAAATTGGACAATATAAGAGATGTAAAATGCAATATCAAATTTTTTAAATATAGGAAAAAATAGAGTACAGTATAGAATTTTTAATTAGTTTTTTCTTTCTGTTTTATTTCTTTTCCTATGTTTATTATCAGTGTTAAGTTGCTATCATTTCACAAAAAATTATTATGAACAAAATATTAATGCTATATTCCTCATGATCATCAAAAAATAAAAACTAGACACACAAAAATAAAGCAGTGACTCAAAACACAGTATTAGTGAAAATCAACAAACTACAAAGAAGACTTACAGAAGCAAGAAAAATTAGAAAACCCATAAAACAATTGACAAAATTACATTAGTAAGATATCATCCAATTATAATTACCTGGAATGTAAATAGATTAATTTATTCAACTAAAACACATAAAGTAGCTAAAGAAATTAACATGTGCTACTTACTAGAACCTCATTTCATCCAAAAGACACAACTAGACTGAAAATGAAGGGAAGGAAAAAATAGTCCATATGTATAAAACCCAAAAGAAAGCAGGAGTAAGCATATTTAGATAAAACACACTTAAAAAAACAGTAAGAAGACATAAGACACAAGGAATATCATTCTAAAAAGACAAAGCAATCCATTCATGAAAAGGAAATAACATTTATATACAATGTATCAAAGTAAATGAATATATGAAAAAATATTCATAGAACCAAAGGAATACATAAACACAAAATAATAAGAAAGGATTTCAACATTCTACTATTATGAAGGCAAAGATCCTCAGTATAGAAAGTAGACAAGAAATAGAAGAGTTAAATTGTATCCTAGACCAAATAGACTGTCCATTTAACATAAGCACAATATACATTCTTCTCAATAGCACAAAAGAGATGATATGCTAAGCCACAGACAAGTCACAGTAATATATTTAAATTGATACCATACAAGTAACTTTTCTGATCACAGTGCAGTAAAACTAGAAATCAATAACAAGAAAACTGAAGAAATGATACAAATAAATGGAAATAAACAATTCAGTTTTGAACAACCAATATGTCAAGGAACAGATTGAATAGAAAAAAATTTAAATGTTGAAACCAGTGAAAACAGACACAATGTACTTCAAACTGTGGGGTATAGATAAAAATAGTACTGGGAAAAGTTTAGACCAGTTATGCAGAAAGATCTCAAATAACCTAAGTTCACATATCAAGAAACAAAAAGAAACAGGAGAAGACTAACCCCAAAATTAGTAGAAAAGAAATGGTAAAGATTCGAGCAGAAATAATGAAATAGAGACTAAAAATACAGAAAGGCTAACACAAACAAGAGTTGGTTTTAGAAAATGTAAATGAATTGACACACCCTTATTTAAGCAAAGAAAAAAACCAGAGAATCAAATATATAAAATCATAGAAAAAAATTACAACTGCCACTATAGAAATACAAAATATTATTACAGGTTATTATGAGCAACTATACACTAACAAATTTAGACTAGAGAAATTGTAAAGATCTGGACACATACACTTAACCAATATTGAATCATGATTAAATATAGAATTTGAACAAAGTGAAAAATGAGGCCTAATCAGGAATAAAATCTCTCCCATAAAAGAGCTCAGAGTTAAAAGGTTTCACTACTAAATTCCATTAAACATTTAAAGAATTAATACTAATTCTTCTTAGATTTTTTCAAAATATTTAAGAGAATGTAATTCTTCCAAACACATACTGGTATTAATCTAATACCAAGAATAGTCAGAAATACAGCAAATAAGGAAATTTACAGGCCAATATTGCAGGTGAACATACAAGTAAACATCCTTAACAAAGCAAACAAAATCCAATAGCACATTAAAAACAATCAAATACAGCAAGATTCTACTCACTGTGATCAAATGGGATTCATTCCAGGAATAAAAGGTTTCAACATATGCAGATCGATAGACATGACCTACTATATCATTAGAATGAACAACAAAATGATAGGCTTATCTTAACAGATGCAGGGAAGAATTTGGTAGAATTCCACATCTTATTAGGATAAAAATGCTGAACAAATTACACATAGAAAGAACATAATAAAGGTCATATAAAGGAATCTAAATCAGACTTGGGGGGAGCTGAAAGGTAGAACACAATAAAAGATACTTCCACCACTTGTATTTAACATAGTAATCCAAGTCCTAGTCAAGGTAATATATCAAAAGCAATAAATGAAAGGCATCCAAATTGGAAAGAAGTTCAGTTATTACTATTTTCATATGACATGATCATATATATATATAGAAATTCATTTACTATTAAAAGCTTCTAGAATCAATAAAATTAATAAACTTGTAGGATACAAAATCAACATGAAAAATTAACAACATAGCTAAATGCTAATATCAAATTTTACAAAATGTAAACCAAGAAAGAATATCATTTATGCTAGCTATAAAGAATAAAATAAAATACATAGGAGTAAATTTAACCAAAGAGATGAAAGAGCTATATTAAAAAATTACATTGATAAAAAGATTTCACAAAGGCTCAGAAATGAATAGTGATTCCATAATAATGGATTTGAAGAATCAATACTTTAAAATGTTCATACTATCCAAAGTGATTTACAGACTAAATGCAGTTCATATGTTCATATAAAAATATAAATTAGATCATTCTTGGAATTAGAAAAAAGAGTCTCGAAACATGCATGGAAGCAGTAAAATATTCTACATAGCCAAATAAATCTTGAAACAAAAATAAACCTGTTGGAATTATGCTATATGTCATATAAATATATGACAAAGCAATAGTAATTAAAACAGTATGGTTTTTTCATCAGAACAAATTATGCAGAAATAAAGCAGCAGGATTGTAAGTCTGAGCCCAGTTGGAGCAACTTGGTGAGAACTTATCTCAAAAATAAAAAAATAAATAAATAAAAATGAAAAATAAAATAAAAAAGCTAGGGATGATGTTTAATGTCAAGTCCCTGAAGTCAATCTTCAGAATCCCTCCAAACAAATGAACAAACAAAAGGTCAGAAAAACAAACACAGGCCAGTGGAATGGAGTGGGTAACACAGGAGTAAACACACACATTTATAGTCAATTGATCTTTGACAAAGCCAATGAGAATGCACATTGGGAGAAAGTTAATCTCTTCAATAAATGTTGCTCAGGAAGTTGTGTATTGACACATAGAAGAAACTAAATTCTACATCTCACCATGTACAAAATTCAGTTGAAATTTGATTGATTCAAAACTTACATGTAAGACAAAACTATAAAAGTACTAGAAGAACAATGGGGAAAATGCTTCAGTACAGTGGAATATTCAATGAGAATTATATGGTGGTATTCTTCTAGGAATAAGAAATTTGAATTATTTCTCCTTCAAGTATAATGATGTTTGGCAGGAAGCAAAATCCTCATTTATATCTAATAATGCAGAGTTCCAAGAAATTTTCTTAATATATGCATAATTGTACTACACAAATTGCACTACACAAAGTTTATGGTTCAATTATCCTACAAATATAAAGGGAGACACTAAAGATTTACTTAAATGATTTATGAGACTAGCAACACAATGCATTGGAAATAAGGTTTCAGTATTCAAGGGAAAAGACAGGATGTCTCAGTTAGACTGTTAATTTAAAAACAAAACTGGTTAATGTTCCATAGCATGTTTAAAGTCTGTCTTTCTGATACTATCTGAAACTTAAATAGAATTTAGTTGCAAAGCTCAGAGAGAATCTCCATTTAATTACTATGCAAGAAAGATTATTTACATTGTTATTAATGATTTATGATTTTCCACATTTCCTTCAGAGCTTGGAAATCAAAGATATATACACTTAGAGGCTTGAAGTATCACTCCACACTCCTGCAAGAGAAATCATGATTTGTTTCTTATTCTTAATTTATAAAGATATTTAGTTACTGTTATACTTACAAGTTAAGAATTGAAGAAGTATGTTGTGATTACAGATGTATTGTTAAACGACACTGATAATTAGGATTATATGGTATATATGTAACAAGTATGAAACTGCTACATGACTCCTTAGGCAGAAAAATGTCACTTTTCTTGATCTTTTCAAATCACATTAATTCTAGAACAACCTCTGCCTATTAGGTAGTTGGCAAAAATCATCTTTGTCTTAATTTTTTTTCCCATCGTATTACTGCATGGTCTACTGAAAACTGTGTTTCAGCACTCGGGAGGCTGAGACAGGAGGATTGCCATGAGCCGCAGGCCAGCCTGGGCTACACAGTGGGTTCAAAGCTAGCCTGAACTATACTGTGAAAATGTCCCAAAATAGCAAAAAACAGCAAAACAAGATGAAACAAAATAAACAAAAACACCCTGTGTTTAGTCTCAGCACGCCATCCTAACCATTTCCTCAAGGTTTGTAGTATCTAGGTTCCATGTAGGTTTACATCTGGAAGCAGGGCTGCTTGTTTGTTTGTTTGTTTCTTGTTTGGTTTTTGCCTTTGGACACATCTTGCTTGTAGAGCCATCCCATTTAGAACCTGGATCATCTCCCTCTTACTTATCTGAGACAACTGTGGCTCTATGTTTTGATAAATAAAAACCAAAGCAAAATAAACCAAACACAGTCTAAAGATCTTTGAGGATGTTTTTTCTTACACGTTGTGTAGCCCCAGAGTACATGTGTGTTTAAGGATTTATCTGGGAGATATAAGAAGGGTTGAAAATAGTATCACTTGCAGGTATAATGTTGAATTTTAGCTTTGAAATTCTACTTTTCAAAAGCTACTACCTAATCCCTGGAAAGATGTGAGCAATCGATATGTCTGCAAAGTGAATTGGGCTGGAGATTTAGCTCAGTGGCACAAGTGCTGGCCTGGCAAGCATGAGGTCGTGAATTTGATATCTGGTATCAAAACAAAACAACAAAAATTGGATTTCAGTACTTCCGTGTAGGTCAGCATACCATATGCACGATCATCAGGTCAATATTGAACCTGACCATTGCATTTGATTCGGTTTGGCTCCAACTCAGTTTGTAACCATAATCAATTTGTGGAAAGCACCAAGCTCCTGAACGTAGACACCAACAGTTTTGCACTTCAGTAATCAACTGAAATGCAGAACTAAATCTTTTCTCAGTTACGTATAATAAAAATAATAATTCTATTTAACCTTGCTAGATTAATGACTGAATCATTTTTAAGTTATTTATAGGTTATTATATCACGGTGTGACAGAAAAGTTAAAAATCAAGAGTCTGAATCTCTGCTAAGACAAGATTTGCTCAACGAGCCCACCACACAGACCATCAGACTAAGCGTTGACTCACCACAACTTAACAGACAGTCCGACCTGACTCAGTCTGACCGCGTCCACCTGGACTGCCTAATGCTTGACACACAAACATAGTCTATTTTCAAGGACCGTTCAGCCGAGATAAACCAGTCAAGGACGTGCTTAGTTTGAGTCACTCCCTTAGCCACAGCTCTCTCCCTATCTTCTCCTACCTTATGATAACCAGCCCCTCTGATTAACCTGCCTGCAGCAAACCTGCCTGACAACATATGACTTGATTCGTGTAACCAGATATTACAGATCCTGCTATCAGCTTCTGTACTTCCTGTTTATAGACTGTATGTAAGTTTTTGTTTCACTCTCAGTCAGGGCTGGTTTGGACTTGGTCCCACCAGCCCGCTAGCACAATAAACATTTGCCTTCCACCTCCTTCACGCAGAGGTTCTTCCAAAGAGACAAAATGTACAACAGAGATGGAGTAGGGAGTAAATTATGCATGTTTCCGGATTTTGAGATGTTTTTCTTTTTAAAATTTAATTTGGAGTACCTTTTTCACATTTGAAATGTTTGCGGTCATATTTCGTTTTGAATTCACAATTTTGTATTTTTAAAGGGTAAAATTAGCTTTCAGGGTTTATATAATCTTAATGGGTTTTCCGTACATTCCAACTGCCTTCAGCAATCTATTGTCATTCATTTTTGCTGCTGCATAGCAATATCAATACAAACTCAACGTCTTAAAGAGATACACGTTTATTGTTTTACCACTTCTGTGCATGGAGAGTCTTCTTACAGCTTTGCTGAGTGTTCTACTTAAGGATCTCCTCAAGCAACAAGGAGGCAGCAAGGAGTTCTGTAACATCCAAAGCTTGGATGAGAAATAGTCTGCAATCAAGCTCCGGTGGTTCTGTTTTTCCTTTCTTTTTTTTGTACTGGGAATCAACCTCAGGACTTTATGCTTGCCAGGCAAGTGCTTGTGCCACCCCTACTCAGGTGGTTCTTGGCAGCCACCCGTTCCTTGTGAGCTGCTGCACCGAGGAATCCAGTTTCTTGCTGGCTGTTGACTGTTAATCACCCTCGTTTCTCATCACATGGGCGGTACCCACACATCAGATACCTACTCAGATCCAGCAGGGAAGAGTGTTGCCCCGCAAGGTGAGTTGCAACTTTATGTAATTTTGCTACATCCCAGCACTTCAGTCTGATTCCTCTTGTAAAAAGCAAGCAAATCACAGGCCCTACCTGCTCTCAAAAAGAGGAAATTACAGAAAGGGGGAATAACAAGGAAGTTTGGGATCTTGGGGAGGTGTTTCAGATTCAGTCTATTGAACCGCTCAGAATATAATTGCTTATTTGGGCAGATGAAACAGTAACACTTTTGAGGTCAGTTTTGCTTTCCAGTAAATATTTCTCAAAAAAAAAAAAAGTGCCTCTCCATTCCGTTAATGTCGTTCATTCCTAAATTCTTGTCCTTTCTTTTACAACCTATATTTCCCCTTTCAGAGATGCACAATCTCCTATAGCTGCAATTTCCAATTCCTGTGATTTTACAAAAATAGTTGTTTTTATTTTACTGTTAGATTTGACATATGACTAGGTCTGCATAGAATATTGCTTAAAAATTATTTGCTCAAAAGATTGGTGGTCTTGTTCTATTATGTTGTGATTTTCATTATTAACTTCCAATGTCACAGTACAAAAAATAAAGAAAAACAATGTTTATACATAGCAGCAATATTACTTTTGCTGGTGAATAGTCTAATGATACATATTTTAAAAAATTTAAATATACTTTAAGAAATCTACATCATTTGTGCTTTGGAGTTTTCCTGAGAAAATAATTAGAAATTTAGTTTAACATGAATATTCAACTTAATTTTATTTATATTAGTCAAACTTTAGAAATTGTCATCCTGTGAAAGAGATTGCTATAACAGCTAATCCAAAAGTTAAACAGGTAAGCACATACACATCCATAAACAATCATTAATTATTATATTTTCAAAAAATTTCCTTGTAAATGCAGTTACTGATAATGTACCTACAAAAATTTCTGTTATGTTTAAATATTCATAGAAAATGTACAGAGGAAATCATCAATATGTCAGCAGTGATTTGTAATCACTGGGTAGTTGATGAAACATAAAATTTACTTTCTAATTTTTAGTTTATAAACATCACTGAGCTCACTGAAAGGAAAAAAAAATAAGTAGTGATTACATTGGGTCTCCAGGAAGGACACATTAAATGCTACGCTCTCCTCAGGCTGTGGCAGTATCTTTCTATGGGAGAGGAATTTTGTTTCCTCGCCCACCAGAGAATACTTAATGTCTGGTGGCATTTTTGAGGTCATACCTGGCAGGCTGCTAGAAGCTTCCGGTGGTAGAAGCCAAGGATGGTGCTAAACTTCCTGTAGTCACACAGAAAGCTCACCCTCCTCCTCCTCCTTGAAACTGTTATCACATCAAGATGTCAATAGGGCTTCAGCTGAAGGGCCTGCTCTGGTGACATGAAAGAGGATGAATTAAAGGTCTCACTCAGGTAACATCACATGTGACAGAGTCAGACTGTAATCAGGCTTTCAATGAAAACGGTTTTCCTAAGTGTATTCTGCCACATAGAATGCAGTGTCTAGTCAAGTCTGGCTATAATTGACCATTCATTCCTAATTCAGGACATAGAGTCCATGGGAATGGAAAAGCTGGCATCTTGGACAGCTTACAAAAGGGCAAAAGCTCAAAAGGGAATCCTGAGTACCCTGAAAATTTCAAAAATAGAAATTTCAAGAAAATAATTGGAAGAAAGTACAATAAAAGAAATTGTTTACTATCATGCAATAACTTATACATGTTTTACTCAAACATATGAGACTTTATAATCCCAGTATTTTAAAATAATATTTCTGTTATTAGGTAACATTATTAAAAGTTAAATAAAATCATGCTCTATTAAAGACAAAACAAAATGAAGGCATGTGCCTTATAAAGTTCCTAGCAGATAGCAAATGCTCACTAAGTATTTGTTAAATTATAACAGAATGACAAAAACAGAGAGAGAGGGAGAATAAGCGAGGAAAAGATTAAATATTTGAAATAAAGCAAAGAAGCGATCAGCCTAAAATTGCAGAAATTAACTCCATGATCACAGGTACAAGGCAGCTTGAAAGTATGACATGTTGTCCTTTGTTGTTTTTATTTCCTCTGTTGATTAAGAGTTTGGAGTCTGTTTTTTTTTTTTTTTTTTTTAACTGAGGCTCAAACTCATGACCTCATGCTTACCAGGCCAGGGATTGAGTGGCTGAGCTAAATCCCTGGCCTGGAGTCTATTTTTAAAATGACAAGTTCATGACACTTATCCCCATCCATAATGCAACTTTTCCTTACCATTTCTTTTATTTAGAGAAAAAAAGCAAAACAGAAAAAAAAATGGGCAGAAACAACACAGAATTAAAAAAAAAACAGTAAGAAATCACTAGTTGATAAATCACATTGTTATCCCATGTTTATAGCAGCGAAATTTGTAATAGTTAAATCTTCAAAACAACCAAAGTGCCCATCAACTGCAGAGTGGATGAAAAAGATGTGGTATTTTTATACAATGAAATATTCCTTACCATTTTTAATGATAAAACTAAAATAAAAACTTTCCAATATAAAGCATCAGAAAACTCATCTTTGATATATTTTTAGTTTAAATGTGTTCATTTATTTTTAATAATTTTTCTAAAATTAACAATTTTACAGATAGAAACATTCACGTAAACAAGTCATGAGTGTGTTTTTATTTGTAGTCTAACTTCCAAAGAAATTATTTCATTTATTTTGACAAAAATCCTTGCCAGTTGAAAGCATTTGTGATCTAAGCTAGTAGGTTGACTCAACAAAAGCTTATTCCTTGAAAGATATCGTCATCTACGTCACTTGGAGGTTGATCATGACAGAAACTTTACTAGATTATCTACTTTCAGTAGATTATCGTTGTCTCAATCTTATGTAAGATCTTCTTTAATAGTACACATGGATATCCATTTTTAACACAATAGTTGAGAAAATGCAACAAAAGACAAAATTGGTAATGAACACTGGATAATTTTATAACCTTGCAATAATTAACATTGATTTTTCTTTTGTTGTGTTTGTCTCCAAAATGTTACATTATAGAATAAAAAGAATTCCTGCCATATAGGCTTATCTATTAAAATTCTAATCTTATATAGCTGTCTATAGAAATATAAAGATAGAGAAAGACAGCAACAGAGATGGAGGTAGACAGATAGATGTATTGCACCTGAAATACTGTGTGCTCTACAATTAGGCTTTTAAAAATTTTTATGTGTATCTTTAACAAGAAATGTGAAAGAAGGCATACAACTGTAAGTTTGGTCACTTTTGCCTTGTCATAATGCAGAACCATCTGTAGTCTTTTTCCTTCTATTCCATTGGTTGGTGACTTCCTCTAAATGACTTTCACCTCATAGCCAACTCCTATGTTCCCGTTATTGTTTGACTCAATCTTTACACAAAATCTGGTGTGAAACCTACTGCATTGTCATCATCCTCGATCCCTTCTTAGGGATTGCTAGCAAGTTAGAAAAAATAAGGAAAACAAATATATATATATATATGCAAATATATATTACATTACTCCAAATAAGCTGTGGAGTGCATTATAAAGGACTGAGGCTTACCTCTTTGCATAATGTATTTTAGAGAGGATCAAATGGCCATGTAAATTGTGAATAAGTTTACGAACATATAAATTCAATATTTTCTTTTCTGCTGTGTCTTTCTATCTATAGGTTATTATGCCAACATCATATTTTATTCATTTCAAAAGCACAAGTTATCTCCTAATTTAATTTAACTTTTGAAAAATTCTTTTAGTTCATCTGTCTACTTTGCTTTCCATTTGTAGTTTTGGAATTAACTTCTAAAGTTCTACAAACAACCTTGAATATCATTAGGTTCATGTTGTTTTAGCAGAGGAGTTCAAATAATGCCTTTAGCCTTGAGAAATCCTTTATCATGCTATAAATTTAAAACCCACCAATTAGAGACCACCAGGGACCATCCAATTAGAGAATGAGGTGAATCTGTGGGCTTTTAATTAACTGGAAGAAAGAATAGAGACAGCTTTTGTGTAAGAATTAAGGTAAAGTATAAATCTGTGTTAATTTATGATTAATTGAAGATCTTATTTAGGAAATGCTAACTTTCAAACAGGTAAAAGTGTTATAAATTTATCCCAGATACCTTTTCTATTATAGAATTGCTGTTATGAGAATCAAAAAATCTCAAAATACTACTGACAGATGAATAGACAAATTTCTAAGTAATGCCAAGGGAAGGATATGCTGATTGTACAAGCAAATTCTACACTAAGTATAAATATCTTTAGCATTTTGTTTATCATAGAAATTTGTCAATCATTCATGAATTTTTATTCTTTTTTTCTAACAACAGTACCTGAAAAAAGAGAAAGTGATTTGTTTTTGCTACTGTTTTGCAAACATGGCTGTTTAAAATAATAGGATAATTATTAAAATGGCAGTATTATTCATTTTAAATACTTAATAATCTTTTGGGAAATTGTAATTACATTGCTTCATAGCAATGTACCATGGTGACTCCAGTGTGATCCAAGAGTCGTATTTTGTATTTCTTAAAGATAGAAAATGTCCAAGTACTAGTCCCAATAACATTAAAAGAGTATCATGACATATTTTAACAGTCAAACAAAATGGCTTGGTCAGTGGTATATGGTGTGAGTGGGAGAAGGGAGTAGTAGATATAACTGACTAAATCAAACATTAAGATGTAATTCAATATGAAGGATACATTCTTGCATTCTATAGCACTTACAGTAATTATAGTTCACAACTTATTCATGTATTCTATGAAAAAGTAGAATTGAGTTCAAAGGCTCCAAACATAAAGAAATGGTGAGATGAAAACGCCAATTTTTTTTCTTTTATCATTATACACATGTATCAAATGATCAGATGTATTGAATGTTCCCTTTGTACAAATATATAAATAGAAAAGATAAAATGTGTTTTGAAAGATATGTACAAGAACATTCATAACAACATTACTCATAATAACATCAAATTTAAAATACCTCATTTATCAAGAATAGAATCACAAATGCATTACTTAGATTGTGTATAACTTATATCGAGATCCCTGGCAGCACCTTAATTTCTGGAATCAAATTTCAGATTACAGTTACAGCATGCAATAGTCATGCCATCTTTCGCTTTAAAAGTTTGTTTTATGATTTTTACATATGTATGTATATTATGTTGCTAAGTTAATGTCACAGAATATGGATTATGTCTGTACTATTCTTAGAGGTTTGCATTATTCTTTTTTATGTATTTTCAGGCTGGCTGTAGAGATACTGGCTCATTTAAACTTATTATCTTATAATGTAAAGCAATAATGCCCTCAGGAGTTACTGGGCTGTGAAAGGTTATTTTCTTCTGCATCTAATGATTCCAGGCTGTCTTCCAGCTAGTCATGAATTTAACTATTGCATCTTTCAGTTCTCAGCACAAATGTATTGATGAATCTTAATCTTTTCTCTCATGGTTGATAATGTTCTTTCTTTTGAGTTATACTCAGGACTTAAGGTCATAGGAACAAAAACAGAAACAAACCTTGAATGAACCTAAAATACCTAAAATGAAATCCCTGGGTTTTTTGTTTTTTGAAACAAGGTTGCAGGTTTGGTTGTAAGGTAAAAGATTTTACTGCTGTTGTTCACTTCCTTTCTTGCACTCATGTTCAAATCTGTGTGTTTGAAATTCTGTGGATTCTGTTACCTAAAACATCACTATCTTTTCTGAGGGATGCTCTTGCTCTCATTTGTTCAGAAGGTACCACCGTGGGAGCCGAACTGCATCCCAGGAATTTAAATTGTTATTTTGAAACATTTCTCCTTTGTGTTCAATACCACTTTCTTTAGTGTCGTAGTATGTTGATTTTTGCCAAACACAGGAGCATTCAAAGCGGGGTTCTAAGTCAAGATTTGAAAGACTCCACAGGATCAGACACGATGCTATGTGAGTGGGTAAAATGATAAAAGAAAAGGGCATCAGGATGAAAATAACATTCGTTTCACATTTTTCTAAGCCCACAGCCATTTATAGAAAGTTAAATGATCTAAAAGAAATAAAAAATAAAACACTTCTAGATCTATAACTTCACAGGAAGCTGCAAAGGAATAAAACAAAACTAACCTCACCCCAAAAAACCTACATACTTTCTTCTTGTAGAATATTATATATTATAGCATAGGATGAGAGGAAAACTGATTTTGTTTTTTGTTTTTGTTTGTTTTTGTTTTTTTGAAACAGGGTCTCACTATGTAGTTCAAGCTGAATTTGAGCTCACTATGGAGCCCAGGCTGACCTCACACTCGTGGTGTTTCTCCTTCCTCAGCCTCCCAAATGCTGGGATTACCAGCATGTGCCGCCACGCCTGGTTTTATTTTATTCTTTTTGGAGATAGTGAGTTCCTTATGACCAACCCCTACTAAACTATATGAGGTTTGGAATTTCAAATGACTCTCTTAGCTCTGCCTTTATACGCCTAGAAAATGACCTGCATGTAGTAGGTACTGAATAAATGTTTTAATAAATGAATGAATAACCTATCAGATAATAAAGCAACGATTTCTTGTGATGAAACAATATAATTCCAATTTACTGTATCTTTTAAAACAGCTTTCTGGTTGCATGAAGCTAAATAAAACTCAACTTTGTAAATTGTTTTTTCAATATCTATAGACTTCTGACTTTTATTAGCCTTGTGCTAATAAATGAGGCAAGTATGGAACCTCATTTCCATCTTCGATATATCCGAAAAACTTTGTTAATAGGAGTAGCTGGGTAATTCTGAGTGAACACATTAATTACTGTAAAACACTCTGAAAAGTGCTTGTCTTACCCTGTCATTAAAAATATAAACTGTAACTTACTTCACTCTACATGTGAATTATAATCACTAAAACCATTAACTTATGAGCAAGTTCTAAATAGGAAATTTGGCCATGAACAGTAGAAATATGTGCATCTGTATATTTCTGTTTATTTATTCAAAAAATACTCAACAGAGCTGATGACTTGAAGCTTAAATTGATGATTACAGTTAGAATGGGTTTCAAAACTGACACCATTTGCTTGAGGCTAGAAGATGACTGCCTCCACAAAATGTTTTTACACCCTCAGAATGTGTACAGGTGGCATCTCACCCACGGCATATGTGCAAGGGGCAGATCTCCATGGAGTGCTAGTGTCACCCAGATGTCGGCTTTGCTGTGCAGCTGTAACAGCCTGCAGGAGAGGATGTTTACTTGTAATTCACTGAAGGGTGTGATGTAGACTATCAGCAGCTTGCGAAACCACAACTTAACATATGTGTGTTTTGCTACAAATTAAATACCCTGCTATTTACATGAATGTGAAATACTGGTACATGATGTGTATTTTAAATTAATTTTCCTATTGTCTTCTGGTGTCTTAAGGATTTCCTCCAAAGACATCATTTTGAAGACTTCTCACTTATGGGTTCATTCATTTAAAATGCTTTTTAGTTAGCAGTGTTACAGATTCCCCTGGCACATTCTAGTCCTCATATTATTTATAGCAGATGCACAGTTGAATATAATGAAGTCCATGGGACTCTATCTCAAATAATCTTGCAGTCCAATGAATTTTGGGGGAGACACAAACATATAGTCACAGTAGTAATTAGAACTGAGAAGGATAGAGGCAGATCCAGAATATCCATGAAAGTCTAGCATAGACGGAGAACTCAGGCTCCTGCATGAAGTGAAGAACTTAATTCATAATATCTCAAACACCAAAACTGACAGTCATGAATCTTTGTTTTCACGCACTCATCCAATACAAAAAAAAATTACAATTACTACTTCACACACAGAGAACAAATAGGAAGAATTACAATTGGCTAACGGTAGAATGCTGAATTTAAATCTTTAAGAACAGACAAAAACAAAATCTTAGAAGAGATAGACTATCAATGATTTTAAGCATAAAACATAGGCTATTTGTATTAAATTTCCAAGAAATTAGAGAATATCAAGGGCAAGTAATGGTCAAAAACCAGTAAGTTATGGGCAAATTAATATATATCATATAGTATATATTTCACACACACATAACAGATGGTGATTAGGTGATTAAAAGGGTTCTATTTAGTTAAATGCTCTTGGTATCTAATACAATGTTTGGCTACATTTTTCGGAACTCTATTTAGTTATAAGGAAGAGCAAAACCCTAATTCTCACATCCCAATGTAAAGATAGGAGAGAGTCTTTACTTGCCTTCTTTGACAATAAATGCTAGATACCCACTGAATCATACATCCAAGAGTAAACATCTTATTAATTTTCTGCTTCTGATACCATGATTTCTTCTGTTCTAAACATGTATAGTATTATTTTCCATAATCTCAAATAAAGCACACTTCTACTTATACGTAATCAAGTCACTTGCAACTGTCATTATTTGTAGACTAACAATATATTAATATTTTAAGAAAGTATAATTTAATACAACCATATCATCTCCCAAGTTGCTTAAAGCAATTTATACCACATGTTAAGATTAAATGATATTTGCCCAATGATTACAGTTGTCGTACCACTTAAACAGTATTGGAGGTGCTCCTGTAGATAATTATTTTACAGTATCCAACTTGAGCAGCTAATTCTTCTGGAAGTGGTTGAATTCTATTGATGTT
>PVJX010028767.1:0-23574 GCA_004027295.1 Dolichotis patagonum | reverse complement strand
CTGTGTTGATGTGTTCTATAATGTTGTGTATTTCTTTGATTTTGCTCTACCTAGTAGAAGAACAACTATTGTGAAGACAACGAGATATACAATGTTGCCTGTTACTGTTGTCCTGGTGACCTGCTGTGATGTTCTGTGCCAATTTCACTATACTGTCTCAATTGGCTTTATTCCATCCTTTTTTTTCTGTTTGCAGCTTTACTATGTGTTCACTTTGTTTGCCTTAATTTTGTAACATGAACAACTATTTCAGGGAGTATGTGGTTTGTCAACTAGTGATTTATGGTTTTTTTTTTTTTTTGAGGTTTTGTATTGTTTCTATCCTTTTTTCTGTATTTTTTTTATCTTTAAATAAAATTTTAAAAAAAGATATATTGAGCTATCACATTATACCCAGTAAAAAAGTACAATTATTAAAAGTACAAAATAACAACAAAAACCCAGGTCTTAATCTAGCTACTTGAGGATGGCCTCACAGGTACCTACAAATAGTGGCTGCTCATTAGCAACTGCTGAATAAATGCTGTTCGAAAAATCAAATTCTACCTAACCAAGTTTAAAAATATGTAACTGGCTCTTGATTTAACTGCAGTGCAATATACTCAAGTTTCAGAGCAAGAAAACAATTCTTCTACCTGCCATCCAACCTACATCCCAAAAGGTATAGAACTAAAATTAAAGATATGCAATTTAGAGGAAAGGGGTGTAGCTCAGTGGTAGGGTGGGAGTTTGGCATTCAGCCCTGATTTAATTCCCAACACCTCTGGTTCCCCCAAAAAAATCTGTATCAATTTTGTAAAGAAAATATTATGTGAAATGGCATACCCTAACTTTTCAGAGTATACAATGTTAAAACTAGGAGATGAGTACTGGAGTTCCAGGGGTATACAGCCACATGTGTGTGATGCCATCACCTCTGTCCTGACTACACGGTCAGCTCTGTTGTGGTCCACTGTAGCCACCCAATGATACAGACCTAAGGTGACATCTGCTACTACCTGCAGCCCACTCTGACTACAAGACACATGAGACCCTGTCAGTCAGATGGCACTGTCAGCCATCTGATTTCACATTCGAATGTGTTGGCGCTGACAGCAAGCTTACCAGGGTCGTCGTGGGAGCAGAAACAGTCGCCTTCAGATTACTCAGTTCCTGCTGGATTAATTTCTCTTCTTCCTGAAAAAGTGAACACATTTAAATGCTTGAATAACTGTCTCTTTAAATCGTAACAATATTTTAAAAAGGAAAAATAAAATACTAATTTCAATTATAAAAGAACATTATTTTGGGGCAACCTACTTGGAACCCCTTCTGTCACTCAGACAGAAGCTTTCTTTCTCTCAATAAATATATTCTGCTCTTAAAGAAAAAAAAGAATATTATTTTGGTCAGGCGTGGTGGTGCACACCTGTAATCCCAGTACTCAAGAGGCTGAAGCAGAAAGATTGCTGCAAGTTTGAGACCAGCCTGGGTCACAAGTGAGTTCAAGGCCAGCCTGAACTGCATGGTAAAACCTTGTCTCAAGAAGACAAAAAAAAAAGAGAAAAAAGGACATTATTTTGAGACAGATAAGTATTACGTGTTTAAGATCTGCATCTCACCAACCCTAGAGTCATCCCTAGAGAGCGCATTCCCAGGCTAACCAGCCTTCCCTCTTTTTATCACTCAGGTATTGGCCCCTGGAAAGGCTAATCGGCAGAAAAATGCTTCTAAAAACTTCAAAGTGGAAAGCAGAAAAATTCTCCACGTCCTGGCGAAGGGTAAGTCTCACAACTTTCTCTTAGAACGAAAAAGTCTTCGTGGACTAGAGAAATAGAGTAAGAAGACACAAACAAGCACACAATTTTTTTTTTTTTTGAGGCAGGGTTTTGCTACACAGTTCAGGCTGGCTTTAACTCTCTATGTAGCCCAGGCAGCCCTTGAACTTGTAATCTTCCTGCCTCAGCCTCTTAAGTAGCTGGGGTCGCAGGCATGCCCCCTTACCCTACTCTTTCACTCACACACACCCCAATGTAGTCATTCCCAGTACTTCCATTACATTTTATCTCCTTAAACACTTAAAAATTGGCCCCATTTTGGGCTAACATATCGCTACCTTTAAATACATACTGAATCAGCATGTGTTATGGTTTAGATCTAAATTTTGTCCCCAGCTGGACATGGTAGCACATACATGTAATCATAGCACTTGGGAGGCTGAGGCAGGATTGCTGAGGTTGAGGCCAGCCTGGGCTATACAGTGAATTCAAGGCCAGCCTGAACTACACAGCAAGACTCTGTTGCAAAAAATAATGATGATGATGATGATGATGATGATGATGTAATAAATAAATACATAAATAAAATGTCTCCAAAGACTCACAAGGTGATTAGGTCATAGGACTCTATGGCTGACTTGCTCCTAGAAGGTGGGGTTTGATCAGGAAAGGTGGGTCCCTATAACCCTTTACTATGCTCTTCCAGCCTTGATGCTGGCCAACTATAGACTAAAAACACAAGCTTGAATAAACTTCTCCTCCTTGAAATTGTGGGTATCAGGTATTGGATCTCAGCAACTAGGAAAGTGACTAAGACAGCATGTGTTCATGAGATGGTTAAGAACCACTAGTGGAGTACTGCCACATTTGGATAGCTTCAAACTGCAATCTAGAACTAAATAGATACATACTTTTTTTTCACTAGGAATTGAACACAGGGTATCAACCATGGAGATATAAAGCTTTTTTACTTTCTGTTTCTTCAGTGAAGGTCTCCTTAAACTCCTTAAATTGCCCCTGCTGGCCTGGAATTCTGGATCCTTCTGCCTCAGTCTCCTAAGTAGCTTGGATTACAGGAGTGTACATCCACTCTGGGCCCAAAAATAAATGTCATTCAGCATCTCATAAAAATAAGGAACGGACAGAAACATCAAGAGCAACAATATTACGTCCACAAATAATGACTGTGGAATGTATAGCAGGCCGACCTCCTTCTGCATAGCATCATCTTAAATTGGCTTATAAAAACATTCTAACCCTTCATCATACTGACTTTTTTTCTCTTGACACTACTATTGCCTTGTTGAAATGCTTATACTTAGGCCTCAAAAGGATGGTTAGTTCTTTGAGAGAACAGAATACATTTTCCTCAGTGTCTAACACATAACCCTGCTCCATAAATATCTGCTGAACAAATCATGACACACTATGTCAGGAAGACACCAATCCTTGAGACACTGAAACAGTATCTTATACAACCCACGCAATTCCTCAAAGTCTGTGGGAACTTAACTTCTAAAACAGCTCACTTTCAAACCCCACCTGAGGCAGACTTACTCAGCAAATTTTACACTTGAGCATTTAACTTTCTTTTTCTTTGCCCAACCCTTGGCCTAAGAACCTCCCGCTCCCGGAAACGCGTATAGCAGGCCGGGGTGGCAGGATCTGTCCGGGTGCGTCCAGCCCACGGAGGGACCCAGGGGAAGGAACTGAGCGCGGCAAGAAACTGCAGGTGGGTGACGCCTGCCACTTCCGTGCACTGGGTACTCCCACACGCTTCACGCCTCATGTGAGTCTGTGTCAGTCCTCGTCCTCCCGAACGCTGGGAAACACACAGAGGGGTCAAGGAGAAAGAAATCTGTTCCAGATCAGAGCGAGTCGGTGGAAACCCGGCCTTCCTGGGACTGTCCAGGCAGGAAAAGGTCGCTTCTAGCCTGACGGAAGGAAGAGAGCCCCCGCCCGGCCCCAACCTCCCCAGCCCGGCCCGGCCCCGACCTCCCCGGTCCCGACCTCGCTGCCCGGCACCTACGTGCTTGGAGGTGAGCGCCGTGACGCCGCGAACCAGGCCGCCCAGCCGCGAGGAGAAGGGCGCCTTGGCCGCCGCGGGCCCGCTGCCTGGCTGGCTCTGGAGGAAGAGTCCCGGCAGCGCCGTCAGCGTCCTCTCCACGATGTCGCTCATCGCCGCCGCCCGCACACCCGGAGCCGCCCGGCCGCACGCCCGGCGGCCGCCGCCCTCTCGGCCTCCGTAGGCGCTCGCGCGTTTTGAACACGAAACTTTCCTGCGCCCACGTGGGCGCGAGCGCGGCGCCGACCCCGGGCCGCCCAGTCAGCTGAGGGAATGGCGGCCACGCGTGGGGGTCCAGGACTCTCGAGGCTCGGTTCCGCGGCTTTGGTGGCAGTGGGAGCCCACGCAAAGATGAGCCCTGAGCCCGCGGGCCTGTTTCTCACAGCCACGCCTTTCCGGGTCGGACAGGCACCTGTCGCCTGTCCCCTGTCACCTGTCAGCATCCTCCGTCCTTTGCGTGCGGCAGCCGACCGCAGTGCTCACTACATAAATACTCGGAGCTTTTGCTGCCGCTCCCACAGAGCCCAGTTCCATGATTCGCAAAATGAGAGTCGAAAAAAGAGAGTCGGCGATTTCGGAGGGTCCCCGGGTCCCACACAGGGCATCCGACGACAAAACTGAAGAATTGTACTTCAGTGTTATTTGCCAGGCACACGCCTGTAGTGCCAGCACTGTGGAAGGCTGAGGCAGGAAGATCAAAAGTTTAGACCAGGGTGGGCAACTTAGCGATTTAGCAAGACCCTGTCTCAAAATAAAAAATGAGAGGAGAAAATAAATCTGAGGATGCATGTGATCCAGTGAGAATGCCCTGCTTGAATCCCTGGTACTGCGTGGGGAGGGAGAAGTTATTTTCCTTTTTCACTCTCATTCTCACTCACGTGTACTGAGGTATTTTCAAGAAGTTAGATGAGACAACCGGGCGTGGTGGCGCGCGCCTGTAATCTCAGCACCTGGGAGGCTGAGGCAGGAGAATCATTGCGAGTTCAAAACCAGCCTGAGCTACAAAATGAGCTCAAGACCATCCTGAACTGCATAGTGAGACCCTGTCTCAAAAAGACAAAAGAAAAAAAGGATTAGATATGATGGGTCTCTCAGCTGGCGAAAAGTGAGTATTTTTGTAGAATTTACTACATCTATAGTAGTACATGTAGAAATAGTAGAATTTACTATATTGTAGAATTTACTTACATCTCATACTGAGGATCATACCCACACCTTTGACTATGGTTAATAGGCAACCACTGTACACCGAGCTACATCCCCAGCCCAAGAATGCTTTTTAATTTGTTAAAAATGTTTCCAAATACTAAACTTGTCTGAAACTGATATTCTTTTAGAATTTAATATTTTATCCCAAAATAAGGTTTTGCGTATACGTTTTTTAAAATTTTAGGATCTTTTACTAGCTTATAAAGGGGAGGTTGTGATGGATTCCATCCATATGAAACTCAGGGTGTGCCTGCCTAACCTGGCGCTGGGCCCTAGAGGAACAGCCTGTCTCTTCAATACTGACTTACCAGGTTTTTTTCCAAGTCTGAAATTAAACTTCCTGTTTTTAAGGCACAAGCATTCACTCAATGAGCTGCCAATACATCATTCTGCCCTGCCCGTCTTTTCAAACTCCACCCCGTCCAACCTAATGAAGGCCCGAAGCTTCTTTGTCTACCTTGGAAGGATCTTGCACTCTGCTGCAGCCCTCCCGTGCCCACAATAAAGGCCGTTTTTGTCTTTTCCCCCCCTATTTCTACTCTTGCTTCTCTACCACACCAATGAAAAACATAACATCTTGAAGATTTGCTTAGCTTTCTCATATCTAAAGATACGGAAAAAGATGCTAATAACATCAGTGTCAGTTGACACAGGAAGGGGAAGATCTGGTAAAAGTGTTACTAAAGGAAGTGTGACAAAAGCTGCTTTCTTTTCTCTGAGCTTTAGAGATGTTAATCGTTTTTTTATATCTTATTCAAGAAATTTTTTATTTTTTATGCATACTGTACTGTTACGAATTGAGACATCATTTTGAGACCACCAGATTTTAAAAGAAATGAAATTGAATATTTTAAACATAGACATGATGAGCTTTATTAAAACCCAAGCTTTCGGATGGAGATTTAGCTCAGCAGTGTAAAGTGCCTGCCTGGCAAGCATGACGTCATGTTCAACCCCCAGTACCAAAAAAAAACAAAAAAAAAAAACAAAGCTTTCTAGTTACTTTTCAAAGTAGAAATGAAAAACTCAGTGAATCACCTTATTTCATGGTACATTATTGCAGCACATTGTCTAGAGAAAGGCATACAATAGCTAAAAGACCAATAAAGCCTTGGACATTACTCGATGAATCCTTGCTGAACGAAAAATTGATAAAAGAAATCATGGCAGTGGGATTTTCCAAAGATGCAGTAACTCACCAAAAATTTCTGTAAACCTGAAGTAATCAAGACAGTGCAGTATTGGCTTGAAGATAGACGTACACATCAAACAGAATTGAGAGTCCAGAAATAAACTTAGTGTATGAGTAGTTGAACTTTTTTGCAGTAGCATAGAGAGGATACTCTTTTCAACAATTGGATGTTGATAACAACAAAAAAAAGAACAACTTAGATTCTTCGTGCTGTATACAAATGTTCATGGCAGTATTATTCGCAGAAGGCAACTAAAGAATGGAAAAGTAAAGTGTGGATGTCATTTGACCCTCAGAAGGCATGAAACACTGATACATACTGCAAATAACATGGTCAAACTTTGAAGACTACAGCAAATGAAACCAGTTACAATTGACAACATGTTATATGACTGCATTTGTATGAAATTACCAGAAAAGCAAATCAGTAGAGACAGAAAGAAGATCAGTACTTGCTGAGACTGGATGTGAAAAATAAAGATTGACTTCAGAGACTCTGGAGCCTATTCAAAAACTGTATTGTTCCTTGATTGATGTGTTTGGAAATTTTTTTTTTCTCTTTGAAATAAAATGGATTTGAAAAAACTTGTGACAGTGATGGTGCAATGGTATAAATTTACTAAAATGCTATAAATTTACTAAAAATTACAATGGGTGAAGTTCTGTGGAATATAAATATATTTTATATTTCCAAAAAACTAAGAATTAATGAATTTCAGCAATGCATGTTCATGTTGATTGTTTGCACAGCTTCCTTCACCCCCAACTGCAGGTTAATGGCCAGAAATGTAAGCAAAAATATAATTTTTTAGGAAAAAATTAGGGAATAGTGGTGCACACCTGTACTCCTAACACTTGTGAGGCTGAGGCGGAAGAATCCATATGGTATGAGCCAGGATACATAGTGAGACTCTGTCTCAAAAAAGACAAAATAATAATAATAATAATAATGCTGCACTGAGGGGGGTCTGTAGAGGCTGACTAGAGAGAGAAGCCGTAAGAATGGCAAGAAGTTGGTTAGGAAGGCTTCCCACTGGAGAAGGAGACTCGCGGGTGGTGGTTAGGGAATGGCAGTGGTGGAGACTTAGGCAACTTTATTTATTTATTTTGGAGCTTTTTGAGACAGCCTTGCTATAGTTCAGACTAGCCTTGAACTCACTGTGCAGCCCAGTCTGGCCTAGAACACCTGGGGATCCTCCTGCTTCAACCTCCCAAGGACTGAGATTACAGTGCCACACCACTCTAGGTTGCTTCACTAGTTCCCACAAAGGACACAATTCCACTCTCGTGCCCAAGAGGGCGCCAGAGGACCAAGACCCAGAAGTGACTGCCGACATTCCCAGCTCCTGGCTGGAAATTCGTTCCAAGTCTGACCCAAGTTTGGTTCTTCGCAAACCACGACACTCCGTTTCCTTTTATTTTCTTTCTGGAGAGGGGGAGGAGAGAATTTACTTGAAGGTGGCTTCTTTTTAGTCTGAAAGTGTGGCGCGGAGAGCCAAGGGCCACTCCCCAGAGGAGAGGCGGCCAAAAGAAACACCCTAGAAGGGGGTTTCCAGGATGACACAGGCTATTTTCTTCCTTTCCCGCAGTGACTCAGATTTACATTTCACACAGCCCTTTTTCTGTGTTTTCTGCCCCCTCCCCTGACCTCTGGCCGGCAGAGTGAGTTTGCAATGTTTTCCCACCCCCAGTCCCAGGCCTGGATCAGCCAGGTCAAAACATCAACTGGCAGAGCTCCGAGGGTCAACTGCGGGGGTTAGTTCCCCTCCAACAAATACCTTTGCAATGCAAATCCGCGTTCCTTCCAGAGTCCTCCCAGCCTAGCTCTGTCTAACCTATTTCAAGCCAGTCTGTGAAATAAAACTGTTCCATATCATGTATTTAGATAGTCTGGTTTGAGCTGCTTATAAGATTTCTTTTCCCTAAGGATCTTAATAAATAAGTTGAGGCAAACACAGAGCCCTTTGAGCAGAATTTTCCCACGTGCACACATTTTAAAACTTCAGTTCCCAGGAAATCTGTGTGAGGACTTTTCCCCCTAGTCTACCAGGTCAGGACAAGAAAAGGAGATAAACTCCAGAGAGGATATCAGGGACCTTCCCAGAAGAAAAAGAGGTACTTAGCGTTTGATTAGGCCCTGATCCAGAGTGCTGTAGAAGTGATCAGAAATAAAACAAACAAAAGTAAATGTTCCGATCTGGGTGGTGAGACATAACTGTAATCCCAGTACTCTGAGATAAATTTGAGCTCAGCCTGGGCAACATTGCAATTTAGCAAAAACCTTGTCTCAAAAATAAATATAGGCCAGGGGATATAACTGTGCAAAGACCATGAATTCAGTCCCTGGTAACATACGCGCCCACACACACATAAAGAACATTAGATAAAGGTGATAATATCATTTGGAAATTGGTCCCTCATTCCTTGGTCCTTTTACATCCTTGAAATATTTCAGAGAAGACACATAGGCAGAAGTATAAGTAGACTTTTATTGTATAATGGATAAACTGGGTTGCTGGCAAACACCTAAAATCCCAGCAGTTGAGGCTAAGTCAGGAGGTTTGCTATGAATTTGAGACCAGCATAGGCCACGTTGTGAGTTCAAGGCCAGTCTGCACTACATAGCAAGACATTGTCTCAAAAATAAAAAATCAATATATTGTATAATGGATATAGAGAGAAGGCAGGCAGTGTCACAAAGATGTCTGGGCCGAGTGCAAGTTTAGGTATGTTTTTATGCACTTAGGTTTGGGAAACTATGGTGATGGTCACTGTTTTATTTGCATGATGTATGTGTTTATTGATATTTCTCTTATAGGCACTTTGGAGGGCATTATCTCAAAAGCATGTACTTTGTTCTTTTATGGTGGTCAGTGTTTCCTCTGGGGCCTTAATCATAGAAGAATCCATATTGGGTCTCAACCCAAAGAGGGAGGGTCTTCAAAGAATGCTCCCCTTTCTGCTGTCATTGGATATAGGCCATGGTGCTCAGGAAGGCTACCTGCCTGCCTTTGGAACTAGACAGCCAGGTGGCCAGGTGTCAGAAAGAGTGTGCACAACGAGTAACCTGAACCCATCATTGTGCTCTGTGTGGTCACGTTAGGTCTGAGACCAAACAAATGGTTATGAATGAATTCCACACTGAAGTCTATTTCTTTACTTAACTGTCACTGGTGGGGCACACTATTATAGACCCCTACCCTCGTCCCTCAGCCCCACCATTGTCTAACTACATGCCCACCAACAGTATGCACTGGGGAACCCTCCAGCCACTACCGAGAATCATTAAGTCTTCAGAAATGACCGAGCCTGTATCCGAGGTTAGCAGTAGTTCTTACACACTGCTCGGAGCCTCTGTGTGGGAGGAAACCTTTCTCTCTCCCTCTCTCCCTCCCTTTCTATCTCTCCCTCTCTTCTTCTTTCCTTCTCTCTCCTCTCGCTCTCTCCTTCTCTCCCTTTCTCTCCCTCTCTGATCCATAAAATGGAAGCTCCCATTGAACAAGGTTTCTGAAGTGAACATTCAGCCTTCCCACCACTCCCTCACCTTGTTTCTCCCCACCCTAAGGAGACAGTCCTCATCACCAATTTGGGATCTGTGCTGCCTGCCCGCGGGCCAGCCAGCACTCAGGAGAGGAAGGTGAATGGGAGGAAAATCAGGTTTTATTAACATAAGCTAACGGATCAGGAAAATGGCCCAAACCCCATCCAAGTGGTTGTTTCACAGTAAGTAGGTACTGGGCAGAAAGGTGGTGCGGCTGTTCCTCTTGGGGCTGGTCTTTATATACCCGTGTGCTCTCCAGGCAACTGAAGCATTCTTATTCTTTTACTCAGACAACAGGACTTTCAGATCCTTGACCCACATTGTGATCTCATTGGAAGCCCACCAGGTGTTCTGGGTTCTGAAAAACTAAAGGCTGCTAATCAGGAAGACTGGGAACCAATATTTTTCCTTTAGTTGCCTTTTCTTGGAATAGTTGACTCCGGGAGTTAATATTTCAGCCATTTCAAATGTTGTTTCTTTCTTTCTTTCCTTGTATTAGTTACAGTGCTGGGCAAAGAGAAAGAGAATGACTTTAGAAGATGTAGTTTTGCAGGGAGAAGCTTGTTTTGAATAAGGTGCTGGAAAGCAAAATCAGACATCCCCTCATCCCCTCACCATGCACCGCACTCCACCTCCAGAGCACCGACACACCCCTGCTTCCCAGGAGGCCTGAGTCCAGTGTTAGGAAGTCTGGCAATGAGGCTTGATCTGTGGCCTCCCATCAAAGCCCCAGGCATTGGTCTCCAGCTATTTATTTTTGTGTTAATTTCTTGATAGGCTCTAAATTGTCATCCATTCACTCACTCATTTATTTATACTACAAGGTCTCACTGTGTAGCACACGGCACAATGCTCTTTCTCTCACCTCCCCTGAGTGCTGGGATTGCAGCAGGCATGTGCCACTACACCAGGCTTGAGGCAGGAGATTAGGGTGTGGCCAACAGGCTAAACAAGTGGTGTAACCTGTCAATCACAGAAATCTGCAACGTGTGCAGAACCAGTTCCCCACACCTAGGACCAATCAGAAAGCACTATCTTCAGTTCTTGCTAGGTAAGCACTGCACCACTGAGCTAAATCCCTGGCCCCTTCTTCAGTTCTGGCACAAAGTCAAGCAGGATTTTGATAGGATGGCATAGATCTGATGTGGCCTGAAGAATGAAGGGTACAAAAGACTTCCAGAATTAATCTCATAACCTACTGACCCCTCACCCACAGAATGTACTTTGTTTCCTACCTTTAATAACTGTAAAACCTCATTACCGTTTTCATGTGTCTTGTTCAATTCCTTGTTCAGGACACCAAGGACCTGGAAAGTGTCTACTGAACTCCAGAATCTGGTAACAAGTTCTAGAGGTTCAAGAATTTAGAAGGGCCAGGGATTTAGCTCAGCATAAGCATAAGCACCTGCCTGGCAAGCGCTAGGTCAGGACTTTATTTCTCGGTCTTGTCAAGGCTCCCAAACTAAGACTTGAAATAGCTCTGACATAGCAAAGTTTGAAAACCAGTGAGGACACAAGGAAATGCTCTCAGGAGGCTGAAGTCACTGCACACCTCCAGGCGAGGGCTGAGCCCCTCTGGCAAGGACAGACCCAGCTGTCCCAAAGAGATTGATGTGGTGCCCAGAGGACGCACATGGAATGCAAGGAGGAAAAGCCCACTTCCCTGGAGCCAGGAGTGGGGACCGGAAGGGAGTTAAAGTCCCAGCTCTTAAAAGATTCTCAGCCAAGGGCTGGGGATTTAGCTCAGCAGCATAAGCGCCTGCCTGGCAAGCATGAGGTCGTAAGTTCAAACCCTAGTACCAAAAAAAAAAAAGATTCTCGGCCTTTATGGAGATAGAATAGAAAGAAAAAAATGATAAGTAAATGGAAACAAGAAAATCAGAACTGAAAATTGTACCGCTAAAAAGACTAATTTTTGAGAGCCAGCTGACATCCGCCTTGGTTAAATTTAGGCTGCCCCATTCCTGACCAGCAGACCCCAACCCCTCAGGAATACTGAAAGCTCAAACACTGGCTTCATCAACACAGAGCAAGGCTGAGCGAGTCCAGCGCACGCTTCAGTCGTGTCTCGATAGCTAAGCCTGCCCTTGCAGCAGTCCAGTGCCTGTCCGGCTGGGCCACACTTCCCCAGCGTTTCCACCCTCACGAGAAGCAGCAATGGTCCCAGTTCCAGAAAACAAGTGGCTCTGTCTCTTGCGGGCCTGCTGTCTACCTCTCCGAGTGAGAACCTTTTTACTTCTGCCTGATAAGCCCTTCCCATCCCGGTCACTGATGCATCCTGGAAACTCTGTTTCCCTACCAGGGTCAGCGAACCTGTGTGGGGTGCGTTAGGTCCCTCATCTCACCTTCAGGGACTCCTAGGACCCTGTCTGGTGACATTTACCATTTTGAACCTTGGTTTCCTTATTTGTAAATAAACAAGATTCCTATCTACCTTTGAGTACTGTGAGATTACAATGTAAATAACCTTATTTTACACTGAACACTAGAGCAGGAGAAACAACATAATATGAAAATGATGAGAAGGTACTTCATGGTTTGGTTTGGTTTAGCTTTAGTAATGGGGATTGAATCCCAGACCTACACATCTTCAGCCCTTTAAAAAAAATTATTTTTTAAATTTTGAGATGGGACCTGACTAAATTGCTAAATTACCCAGGCTGGACTTGAATTCTTGACTCTCCTGCCTCAGCCTCCCGGAGTGCTGGGGTCACAGGTATGTGCCAGCACAGCTGGTGGAAGTGGGTACTCACAGACACTGGGGTGGAGGTGCTATATTGCGTTTGCTCCTCCTGATCCACTCCTCACACCAATGAGTTGCCCCAGCCCTCAGTAGCCCTTTACCTTCCTGTCCTGGGTGAATTTAATCAGTGCAGATTGAAGGGCAGAATAGTACAGAGGAGACCAGGCTGATGGGACAGGTTCCCCAGTGCCCTCCCTGCAGGGGCTTCTGACTTTGTGGGCGCACGCTTGTGTCCCACTGCACCCCCTCACCAGCAGCACAGCCACCCAGGGAGCCCAAGGACCAAGGGAGGGCTGAGTCATCCAGTGATTCTCACACACACTGAAGTCTGAGAGCCACTGCCCTGAGGAGCTATGCTTTTCTTTGGCCCCGAGACTAACCCAGGATGGTACCCAGTCCCTCACGGCCACTCCAAAATGCTGTTTACCTTTCCTTTGTAAATCGTCTTTTTATTACATTTTCCTCAAGTTACTGTGACTTCGCCATCATTTCCTGCAGCATTCTAAGGTTGTACGAGGGACTTCTTTGGGTCTCAAAAGTAGACAGGTGACTGTTTCGTGTTCTGCTATGAAAGAGGCATCGCACTGACTCGGCGAGGTAGGAGAAACCCAGACAAGGTGATCTACTTGGACACAGTCCTGGACTGTAAGCCCCCCAAATCCTGGAGGCGGAAGCTCCCAGGGAGTCTCTAAGGAAAGATGTCACATCCTTAGGAGACAGATGACTAAACCTAAGTTTTTGTGTGGGCTCAGGCCATCATATTGGTTTCTGGCAAGGGCTTCAGTTAGAAGGAGAAAACTGCTAAAATAAGTTGCTCTTTACAAAAGGAAGCTGCTGTTCTTTTCTTTCCCTTGATTGAGACCAAACCTATGGTGAACAAAATTCATACTTGGTTTTCATCTAGTAGAAGTTGTGTGGACTGCAACGTAACCTCCTAGCAGCTTAGAGGATAAACAAGGTCAAAGGGTCGCTCTGACTTGAGTGAACAATGCCCCAGTCACAGACTGCGTTGGGTGTTGTTTCCTTCCATTTCAGGTCAGAAGGACTCTCCTTGTTTTTATGGCAGAAATACAAGAGGTGATCTAAAAAAATGTGGTGAGTGTTTAAGTTAAAAACTTTTTATTATACTAAAAGAGTCATTGCCATTAATTCCTCTCAAAACCCTCCCTCTCAGTTGGAGCACACTTATTCTCACATCTCTCTCTCTCTCTCCCTCTCCCTCTCCCTCTCCCTCTTCTTCTTCCTCTCCCTGCCCCAGACAGGGTCTTGAAATGTTCAGTTCAGGCTAGCCTGGACTCCTGTATGTAGCCGAGGCTGGCCTTGAACTCGAGGCAGTCTTCCTGCCTCAGCCTCCCATGTGCTGGGATTATAGGGATGCATACCGTGCCCGGAACTCACCACTTTTGGAAGTAGATCAGGAAGTCCTCTTTTATGAGTGTGTTTACAGGGTGTGATCAAAATCACAGTGAATGTGGACAGGATCAAAAAATTACAGTGAAGGTTGCTGCCAACTGATACCCAATGGAAAGGCGGACTCATAAAAACATGATGCTGTGTCCTCATCCACTTTATTCAGCAGATCTGGCTCCGGGCAACTTCTGGATGCTCTCTATAGTCAAAATGACCAGAAAAAGAAAACATTTTGAGTCGATTTGGAACATCAAGGCAGTCATGATCATGTAACTAAAGACACTCACAAAAGAGGACTTCCAGACCTGCTTCAGAAAATGGCAAAAATGATGGAATCAGTATGTTCAAAGCAAAAGGGTGTATTTTCAAGGGGATTCATGGCAGTGTCTTTTACTGTAACACATTTTAAAAAGTTTAAGCATTCACCATATTTTGGATCACAGTTGCTTGTCCAGAGAGGTTGGGATGGCGCCAGGAGGAGAAAGCGAGGAGCTTGTGCCAGCAGGGCCTGCCCTTTGGAAACGTTGAGTCTGGAACCAGGGTAAGAAAAGGGTGGAGACATTTAGGCCAGAACACTAGCCCAGGTTTTTCTCCCAGTTGCAGATCGACTTCGTTTCTTTTGCCTTCAGATGAAGAAACCAGTTCTCAAATTGTTAGCTCTTGTTTCTACTTAACGGTTTGTGAACTTAACCAATATAAGCTAGGCTCTAAGGAACGGTGACACATAATAAGCTTATCGTCCAGCTTGCTTTTTCATGTACTTCTTCAAAACACTGTCCTCTGCCCACTACACATGGAAACCTGGCTGTAACTGGTCTACACTGCATTCCTGGAACAGCCTCCCCAGAGTTTCTCTCTGAGAGCATTTCTAGAACCCTCTCAGAGCTTTTTTTTTTTTTTTTTTTTTGTCTTTTGAGACAGGGTCTCATTATGCAGTTCAGGCTGGACCTGAGCTCACTTTGTAGCCCAGGCTGGTCTTGAATGTGCAACGATTGTCCTGTGTCAGCCTTCTGAGTGCTGGGATTATAGATGCACACCATCATGCCCAGCACCCCATTCAGAATTTAAACAGAGAGGTTCCTGTTCCCCAGGACCTAGCTAGTCTTGGGATTATCTCGCCCCAACAGGCAAGAGCTTGATGCTGGCGGCCCTTGTAGCTAGGGCATTTCAGAGCAGCAGGCCTTGGCACTTAGCGGTGTAACTCGGGAAAGCTACAGAGAAAATGCTAACAACCATAGATCTGAGGGAGTAAAAAGGGTCAGTGATTGACTATATACTGTAACTGCTCACCCACGGAGATATGGTCATCTTTTACAGTATTTCATTTTCTACTGAAAATGATTTCTACTACTTATTGCCCGTGTCCTATGGGCTTGGCATGTTGAATACCTTACCCCTGATCCTGAAAGTAATACAGCAAGGTAGTTAGTATGTGAATCCCATTTTACAAATGCAGAAACTGAGACTAAATAGAAGGGCATAACTAACCAGAGGCAGTGACAGAGACAGGGTTCACGCCGTGTTCTGGTGGGTCCTAAGCATGGTGCTGTTCCACTTTGCTGTGACTTTCTGAGCGTCTGTTCTTATCCTATCGTTGAAATATCAAAAATTGCTTTTCTCTAAGTGCTCCTCCAGCACCTCCACATTGTCCTACTAGGTAGAACCAGTAAAATCCACCTCTTACACTCCTTCAGATATTTGAAGACTTAAAAACTACTTTGACCACTGTGAAATAGTTCAGCCTCTGCTCCTATGAAGATGCAAAATCCCTTAACTGCCATGGTGAGTTCCTGAAGTGGTCACCCACTCAAAACAAGAGTGTTAAAATCCTTAGCAGAAAGCAATCCTGACGTGCACATACTGAGTGGTCAGAACATAATACAGCAACTCAGACCAAAACTGCTGAGAGGAAAGCAAACTCTGTGTAAGACCCTCTCATCCCTTTCTACAACCTAGCACCATCTCTAGAAGGCAGGCTGCAGCCTGCTCATTGACCCTGACGGCCTTCTGTGAGGCCAGAGGAAGGGCACCTGTCTCCCTGCCTCTTTGAACACATCATGGCAGACACGACATGGATGCTTCTGCAAGACCCACTAGGCCAGCTAATCCAGGAAAGGACTTTTCTGAGATCATGGCATCACTGCCTGGCCCTCTGTCCAAATCTTCAGACCCTCATGGAGACCCCAACCTCTCACCTATCTCTCTCAACAACACCCGAGCTGCACGTACTCTCATCTCCAAGGGTGTCACTGGCCCTCCATATGTCTCCTGCAATAATCCCCCTTCAAAATGGAGCAAAACACACTGAAAATACACGTACAGAAAAAAAATGCAGCCTATGCTTAAATTTGTGATCCTCCTGCCTCAGGCTTCCAGAGTGCTGAGACTCCAGATATACATCACCCCACCCACCCCACGAATGAGTTTCCTCATTCGTGAAATAAAGGGATTGAACTGTTGATTTCTCAGGTTTTTCCAATGTTAGTGTCTCTGATTTATGATGGATTTGTGCCTAACAAGGCTCTTCAGTGACCTATTCAAGGGCTCAACTAACAAAAGCAACAGTAATATTTTTAATGTCTGTGCTATTCAGTTTATGTGATTTTATCTTATCTGCTCTGTACGCCCGTAAGGTACTGTGAGCGCTGAGGCTCTGTGTAAGAGATGCTTGCCCAAGGAGAGCACCCAGCAAAGGACCCCCTCCGCCTTCCAGGTGAGCGCAGACAAGTGAGCCCTCAGGCTTCCACCAGCTGCGGGCCGCTGCAGTTCCCAGCATGGTCACTAGGGGGCTGTGTGGCTGCACCCGGAGGAGCAAGAGGAGAAAGAACTCAGAACCAAAGCCAGGATCATCCCTGGAGAGCTGTGAACCATCCTGGGCTTTCCCTGGGAGCTTTCCAGATAGCAGCTAGTAAGGAGGTCTTGACTGGTAGACTTTTAAAAAGTGACTAGTGATTAAATATTCTCTTTCACTATTCGTGGGTTTGCTAATGCCCATCGGCTGACATTAAAGATGATACTGTATTCCTGGATCAGTTAAACTAATGACCATAGCATCCTTCATCTTGTGAATTTTTCATCTCATTCCTCTCTTCCTTCTCCCGCATCCATCACAAATCAATTTTTTGATGGGCCCATGATGGAAGCACACTGACATAAAATGTAAACTTAGCCAGGCATGGTGGCCCGGGAGGATCACCACATGTTTGAGGCCAGCCTAGGTCCCATAGTGAGTTCAAGGCCAGCCTGAACTACTCTCAGAAAAAAAAGTAAATTTAAAAGGGAGTCTACAGGCAGGTCAGTAGCTCTCCAGTTTTAAAGGACACTGAACTCACTGTTGTGTGAAAGAAAATACAGTCACACATATTTCAAGAATATTTAGAAACTTCAGTATCAAATCAGATCAAGATCCATACTAATATGAATCTGTCCTTGACAAATGTGGCTGACATAATAATGTTGGTGTATATATCTCTTCCTAGGAGTATATGAACATGTATTTCTTCGTTTAAAAAAGAAAAACATTTTTAAAATAATCTTGAAAATTTTATTATAAAAAGGATTCGATTAAACCATGATGACTCCTTGGAATTAACCTCCCTCCACCACTTCGTCAGAGACCATGGATTTTAGTGAAGTTTATTTAGCCCTCTTTCCATATCCTCCAGTGTTACTGTCACTTCTGCCACAAAGATATTCTTACCAATTCCTATCACTTTCTCTTATCCTTTAGAATTCCACATTTGATGATTAACCTTAGGTTCTATTATTTTAAATCAATTTATGACTTTTGAAATACTTGTCACTTTGTTCTATTATCACTGCTACTCTTGGTTTCCAGCCCCGTTTATTTCAGGTGGGATTAGTGCACTTCACTGTTCTGTCTGTTATCGTCATGGAAGCTCTGTGACACCTCTGTTATGTTCATTCTTTAGAGCTCATAATGCCCTTGTAGGATAAAAACCAAAAATCAGAGAATAAGTAAATAGCTGTTCTGGAGATAACAGAAAACAATTTTGACCACCTGTTACCATCATGGATGGATAAAATGAAATAATAAGCATGAAGGCACTTTGAAAAAATAAAATATGCTATGTAAATATAAGTGAATGTGACTGTGGATAGAAATCAGGAACTGCTTATCTTAGTACTTTTCTTGTTGCTGAGATAAAATACCAATACCCAAAATTAAAGGGGGAAAGGTTTATGTAGCTCATAGTTTGCATCAGTTTCAGTTCATAATTGGCTGGCTGCAAGGCAGGGTGGAATGGCAGAGTGGCACTGTAGAGGAGAAACAGCCCATAGGAGGGAAAAGGCAGTAAAGCAAGCAAGGAGGCAACCACAGCTCTTTCTGTCCCTTACGTCTTAGTCAGGTTGTGTAGCGCAGGTCACACCCTTAATCTGAGTGTCCTTGATCCTAGCATTGTACCATGAATCAGTCCCGGGGTCCCACACACTAGATCCAGCCACCTCTGAAGAAGCCCCACCTGTGACTGCATGAGGCTTCGGGGGACACCCAAACACAAGCTGTAACACTGCCAAAATAGTGATTTGTTCAGAATTACCAACTACTTGGAGTTAACTATCTAAGGAACAAGTGTAAGGAAACATGACAGTGTCATGTCTTAAACTTGCTAAGTACTTTTTACATTATTTATATGTTTTCTGGCTGCTATCACAACTCTTAACAAGCGTCAGTGACACAGCCACGGCAGAGTGCACTTTCCCAGGGGCCCAAAGATTCTAATAAATATCAGCACCATAAATCAGCACCCAGTCTTAAAAGTGGCTGCTTTGACAATACGGAGCCAGTGTAACATGGCTTCACTATTTGCTTGGCTATAAAGTTGGCTATTAACTTAGTAGTTAATTGGACCTTCCTGCTGTGGAACCAAAGGAGCATTTAGTCCTGCAGGCTGGAGAACATGCTGTTCCTAGGGGACTTTAAAGCCTGGTGATAACTGAGCAGTGACTAAATGCAGCCTTCCTATGTCAGACTTTCAGAGGCACTGGGCATGGGAGCTACTGACGCAGAGTTGTGTCTGAACCTTAGCTCTCTGCGTGACTTTGATCATGTATTTTAGTCTCTCTGAGCCTGTCCGTATAGTGAGGGTAACAGTGTCTGTCCTCTTTTACTTCACCGAAGTACAAGAATTGCCAGATAAGGTGGAGCATGTCTGTAATCCCAGCACTCAGGAGGCTGACGCAGGAGAATCACCCCAGATTTGAGGCCAGCCTTGGCTACACAGTGAGTTCAAGGTCAGCCTGACATGCATAGAAAGACCCTGTCTCAAAAAAACAAGGATTAAATTAGATCATATGCAGGGAAGATCTTTAGAGACTCAAGTACTATAGAAATATTAGTTACAAAAGCAACCACAGCTATCACATTTTTACCAAAAAGGAAACTGAGGCACCAAGATGCTGGGACTAATTGTAGCTGAACTAAATCTAGAATATGGAAACCTATGGCCTCTTTTCTTCTCAGTATATCAATCAGTATTTTTTGACATTTTCAACTTGTATGTGTAAACTAAGTTCTCCATCCGTGACTCATCTACATACCACTTATTACCCAGCCATAAAAAGCCATTAAAATTTAACTTTTAAGTTTGTTAGAGGCTAGATTTAATTACTATGTATGTGCAGATTAATTACTGAACTTCCAACTATAGCTGAAGGAAAAAAGTTTTGTTTCTATCTTGCATGTCAGTGCTTGGCAAAAACTTCTGTATTTATAAAATAGTCACATGAGATAATCTAAACCCTAAATCTAGTTACTGGGAAGAATCTTGTATGAGAGCCAAAACCATCAGTGTACTTTCAGTCTTCCTAAAATAACCTTCTTACCTTCAATCTGCCATATATATATCAAGCCTATAATTTAGCTATTAACATGAAAAGGACAAGTGAGTCTTTAAAAATATCTTATTATAATATTATTAACAGAGTCATTTATCAATAATGTATCTGTTAAAATCACATCCAAAGACATATTTTTGGTTGTTTTCAATAAGACTATTTTGAGTTTTTCCATATAACCTGTGCTAGATTTGGACTAAGTAATACCTAAACTCGGTTCTAGGTTCCTATGAACTAGAATTCAGAATTTATAGGCGGAAACTAAAGCAATGTTTGTTGTTTCCAGCTACAGTTGCATGGGAATTTCAGGCTAGTTTCTCTTCTAAAGGGCAGCTAGGAGCGTGTACAGCCTTGCAGCCTTATTCCAGAGCTTCTCTCCCAGTCTTTGGGTTTCTAGTTGTGTAACTGTACAGTGGTCTGTGAAGGAGCATGCATAGATTTTGCATCTGAAGATCGGTCTCATGTCCTGGCTGGTGGAAACCTCTCTGAATCCCAGTTTCCTAGCCTTATAAATGGGGTTGTTTCCACAGGATTCCCAGACTTCACTCTAAGATTAAAGGAACCACAGGGAGGCAAGGGATTCAAGGAATCTCAAAAAGCTATTGTTGCAAAGCCAGAGAATTTTTCAGTCTAGAGAGAAGTAAAGCTTTGACTGTTTCTTATAGCCTCCTTTTTCTGGAGAAATGGTCAATTAGTATCATTTACAAAAAAGTGAGACAGGCATCTCCCTGGGTCACAAAGAGCACACTGAGGAAACCCAGACGCAGGGATCTGCAGCGGAGAAGCCATTCGGTGTCCTTGGAAACAGTTACCAGGAGGCTCTGAGAGTTCCAGCCAAGGTGGGCTGTCTTTTCTCTCCACCCATGTCTAAAGAGTGGGATGTCACTTTGCTTGTGCCTGGGGAAGATGTACCTTCTGACCCCAGAAAGTAAGATCAGAGATTGGAAACCTCGGGCCAAGGCCCAGCAGGTGACAGGTGCTCAAACCTTGTGGTCATGTGACACAGAGGGATACGTGGCCCCGAGGCCTGGCTCTTTCCCCTCGTTACACTCACTTCTTCAGCAATCTCTGAGCTTCCGCCTCCTTTCTCTGACACTGCCAAAAACAAGCTGCAAACAAGGCTAATGACTAGAACGTCCCTATGCTGGCAGAAGTGGTTGAGATGAATTTTTTTTGTCTTTTTTTGAGACAGGGACTTGCTATGCAGTTCAGGTTGGCCTTGAGCTCACTTTGTAACCTAGACTCGTGAACTTGCAACAATCTTCCTGCCTCGGTCTCCCGAGTGCTGGGATTACAGGTGTACACCACCACATCCAGCTGAGATGAGATCTTGAACTGTATTTCAACACCAAAAAAATTCTTGCTTCCAAACTTTTACATTACTTTAAATGTTCCATTTCAATGGTTTTCAATCCAACTGCTTTCCCTTCATTCTGATTAATAACTGTGAATGGAAGGGTTCATATTTTATGTGAAAGTACACAGGCATTCTGCAAGTGATTTGGAGTGGGAAGCAATTACCCTTCCAGAAAGACTGAAGGGAGAGGTGACCGTGGTGCAGTGTAGGTGGACCAACAAGAACCCTCACTGGGCTTTGACTCGATTATCCTAGGCACCTCATTTTGGTCATGTTTAGGGGAAGTTCTCATAGAATCTGTCTGACTCCTGGTCACCTCATCATCTTATGCAGGCTACTATAATAGAATACCACAGACTGGGTAGATTAAACAAAAAACACTTACTTCTAATACTTGTGTTGACTGGAAAGTCCAATATTGAGGTGCTGGAAGATTCCACATCTGGTAGGAGCCTGTGCCCTAGCTCAGCCACTTCTCACTGTGTGCTCATGTGGCAGAAAGAGGGCTGAAGGACTCACTGAGAACTCCTTTACATGGGAACAATCCTGCTCACGAAGGTTCCCTTCCCACAACCTGGTCCCCTCCAAAGGCCCCACCTCCTAAAACCATCACATCACCTAAGACTCCAACATAAGACTTTGCCAAGGAGAGGAGGGCAAGATACTCCCTGCCCCTTTCTCCAGGAGTCAGTACATACTGAAGAAACAGAACTTTACTGCTTCCACTTGGAAGGTGTGCTTCCCTGGGAAGGCAAAGATTAAAGCAGCTTAGATTGCTGCAGACCATGTGTCTGTCAGAGAGAAGTTCAAAGGCAGGAACTATTGAAAATAACTTCAGTCATTTCTTTTTATGGATTTGTTATGTTTAGAGAAAATAGAGTTTTGCAAAGTAAATTGAACTCATACATTCATTCAACAAATATTTATTGAGCGCCAGTTTTAAGGCCTCTACTATTTGAGGCAGTAGGGATACAGGTCATGAAGAAGACAAGGTCCCAGCCTTCCCAGCCTGTATGATAAATAGATACACACACAGGAAGCCAGGTAGTAATAGGAGCAATGAAGGAAACTAAAACAAGGTGAGGAAGGTATAGAGTATCATTACGGATGAGGGAGGGGTGATTTCTGTTCTGCACAGCAAGATGCCCTAATGGTTGACAAAAAAATTTATCATGATCTTGTAGGTTGACTTGTGATTGTTTCTTGTGGTCTTCACAACCATATGGCAACTGAGTCTGGAGTTAGCCAGAGAATCAAGTGCACTTGGTATATAAAATGTCTTCATAATTCACAAGGCTAGCCCCTCAGCCAAGAAGGCTGGAATACCTAGGATCCTGCCAGGCATCACTGTGACTCCAAAGGACCTCTCCCTGGGCTTCCTCGATATATGGCGGGATTGGGTAGTCAAACTTCTTATATACTGCATCACCCCTGAAACAAGTGTCCCAAGAAATCTAGACAAGAATTGCAAAGCTTCTTATGACCTAACTTTCGAAGCCATGCAAGTGTGACCTCTGACACACCCTACTGGCTAAAATGACCCATAGGGTCCCCTAGATCACAAGAGAGGACCATAGAAGGCTTCCAATGCTAGAGGGTGTGGTTCATTGAGAGACCATTTTTGGATACTAGCTCCCATAGTTATTAAGAAGATGGCCTCACTGATAAAGTGACGTTAAAGGAGAGGTCTCAGGGAAAAGGGAGCAGGCAGGTGGGTATCTAGAATAGGTTTCCTGGCAGAACAGATGACAAGTACAAAGTCCCAAGGTGGAAATGGCCATCGTATGTTTAAGGAAAACAAGGAGACATGTGTGACCAGAGTCAATGAGGTTAGTGGAGGGACGTAGGAAGTCACTCAGAAAGGGAGGGAAGCTCCATAAGGAATATGGTCTTCTATGCCATCATAAGGACTTTGCATTTGATTTTAGCAATATCAGAAGCTGATTGGTATACTGAGCAGACAAATGATATGATATGAAACAGGTCATTATGATCATCCAGGCTGACAAAATAAAACTTGGATCAGAGTAGTAGCAGCAATAAGAGATAGATTCAAATATACTTTAAAAATAGAGACTTCGAGTAAGCAGCCTTCTGCCCTGGTAAGTGACTGTGGTCTGGCAAGCCAAGGCCACCCCAGGGTGGAGAAACAAGAAGCCAGAGCGTTTCCTGAGATCCGCGCCATGTTGGAACTTAGGGTGCCGAGCCAACCAGTAAGCAGCCAGCCGCCCTGGGAAGTGACTGTGGTCTTGGGAGCCGCGGCCACCCCAGGGCGGAGAAACAGGAAGCCAGAGCATTTCCTGAGATCCGCGCCATGCTGGAACTTAGGGCGTGGAGCCAGCCAGTAACCAGCCTGCTGCCTACCAGGGCTCGGGCTTAGAATCAAACATACCACATCCCCCCCCCTCCCCCCCGTAAGCAACTGGGATCCAGGGATCTGG
>PVJX010028766.1:0-23678 GCA_004027295.1 Dolichotis patagonum | reverse complement strand
AATTCGATGTCCTCATTTGTAAAATGGGAATAACAGTACTTGTCTTCCAAGGTTAGCGAGGATTAAGATGATGTGTATGGAGAGCTGAGCACTATGGCTAACACATAAAAGGCATTAGAATATAGTTAATGGTTTAATGAACCATTAAAGACATTTAATGGTAGCTACTATGTATTAAGTGCTTATTATGTGCCACATACTGATTTAAACTCCTGACAAATGAAATGTCATTTAACCCTTCTAATAACCTAATGAGATTGCTACCGTTACAAATTTCATTTGATCAGTGAAGAAATTATGTCACAGTAACTTGCCCAATGTTTAGAGATTAAATTTTGGGTAATGAGTTGTAGTCATTAGAGGCATTTAAAGCTTATACTGTTTATAGGTGCAATTTGAAAACTTGAGCAACTTAATGACTTCTTACTTAAGAAGTTAGAGTATTCTGTTTTGCCACCTGATTTTTTTCCTATCTAAGAAATGGTCATTGGTCTTTGAGACTAAGAGAGAGCAGTTTCTTCATTTTGAAGTGACCCTCGATTAAGGAACAGCTGGTCTACAAGCACCTGGATTATTCAGTTGCCGTATTTCCTTGAGCAAATGGTGACAGACTAACCAAGTATTTAGAAGCAGTCTCATTTTCAGGCCATCTTGTATAAGGTCGTACAGCTTCTGTGGCTGTGATGTGGCTCCAAAGTCTGAATCACAGCCTGAGCCCACAAACAGAATGAGCCAGAAGGCTCTGAAGGAAGCAAGTTCAAGTTCCACATGCCACACCACAGGGCTGGGTCCTATGTTGTCCCTCTGCTTAAAATTTGTCAAATGTATACCTAAATATTTTGATATAGTCGAGGCTCTGATTTTGAGATTGACTTGAATTTGACATTTCTTACCCTGGGTGTGTTTTATATAATACTAAATTATAGCTGTGACTACCATATTTATGCTGTCTTGCTTAGCTCTTGGCAGGATGGAATTTAAGTGATTTATAATACCATGTTTATAATGTTTAAAATACAACACACATATGATTTAACAAAATTTGCAACATCCACGAGGAATGTGCAGTGTACCAGGAGCATGTTTCCTGTAACTGCACGCTGTACTTAAGGGTGCCTTTTCTGGCCACGGCAAAATGGGAGCCACATTGAGTTATTTAGACATCTGGATTGAAATGACTTAATGTGCCTTTTGTGTACACCTTCAGAGAGGCTAACCAACAATGTAGGGGATGTTTTTATTTACTTATTTATAGCCTGTTTTGATAAAAGAGAAATAAACATTTCTTTCAGATGCCTTCCCTGTGCTGACATTAAGTTTTCTCTGGAGGGATTTTAACGTCAAAGTTTTTTTTTTGGTCTACCTGGTAACTTTATTCAGGGAGGGAGCTTGGGGGGAAGGGATAGTCAACATCTCCCTTAAGTTTTTCAAAGTTGATGAGCATTAGACTTTTCTGGGAATCTTTATAAATATATAAGGGCTGGGGGCTTATAGCTTAGTATTACAGTGTGTGCTTAGCATTAATGAGGTCCTGGGTCTTATCCTTCACTCAGAAAATGGAATGAAATAATTCCTGGGTTTCTCTGGGTAGATCCTCTTGGTTCGAGCTGAAATGGAAGTAAAGCTATATCTCTAACTTTAATCCTTGCCTTGTGGGGATCTGATGACTAACTTGTTTGGAAACAGTTTCCTCATCCTTGCAAACAGTACAGTTTTCACTGAGTCACTGGTGAGCCGTGATGATTTCTGGTCCAAAGTTCAGATGCCAAGGAGCTAGGTTAACTGTGCCATGAGGACTCTATAAATTAACTTGCCAACTTGTCTACAAGTAAGTCACAGAATTTTTTTTTCTCCATTAGGAGGGGAAAAAGTGGGGAAAAAAAGTTCTGCATTAGAACTGCATTTGACAAATATTTGATTGTCACCTCCATTTCTGTATCATCAGGACAAGAGTACATTTTATCTTCTAGGCTGCAATACTTTTGAGAACAAAATGGGATGTTTTTCATTGTTAAGCTAGAGAAATCAGTTACCATCCTGGGTACATTTATGGGTATCTGGTAATTCTACCAATAAAATGTTTCATTTCTTTCCTTTCCTTAGAATTTCTTCCTAAGAAATTGAGGAGTTGAGTACATGTCCTTGGAATTGAGCCAAACATGTCATGAAGTTTTATACATGTAATTATCCTTTCTGAAACTGTAACTGAGTCAGTGGCCATACAAATTCATTTGTGTGTAGGGATTGGGAGGAAATAAAAATGAGCTTTTTTTTTTTTTTTTTTTTTTTTTTTTTTTTTTGTACGAGGAATTGAACTCATGACCTTGTGCTTGCCAGGCAGGCACTTGTGCCACTGAACTAAACGCCCAGCCTGTTTTTTTTTTTTTGTTTGTTTTTTTTGAGATAGAGTCTTTCTGTGTAGTGCAGGTTGGCCTTGAACTCACCATGTGGCCCAGGGTGGCCTAAAACTCACAGCGATCCTCCTGCCCCAGCCTCCCAAGTGCTAGGACTACAAGTGTGCACTGTAGTCCATGCCTAACTATAAATGAGTTTTGGCTGGAAGGTGAGGTAGTAAAAAATTAGTAGCTGCAAGAATGATGAGAAATGGCAGCTGGGACTGGGTTTCTGTGTTGGGGGTAGTAAAGGTGAGGTGGGGCTTGTGGCTAAGCGGGTTTATGTGCCTCATCTAGAGGCGTAGCTCTGTGCTGGCTGTTGCCACTTGGGCCTTTAAGACCAGAATTGCCAGCTTTTCAAATTTTTCAAGCACAGAATTTGGAGTTTATGTGAACTTTACCAGTAAGTCGACACTGACAGGTAATTTAAATTAAAATAAAAACTTAACCTGCATTATGGGCTGGCTTCACTTCATGGGGCTCCGGTTTTCAACTGCTAAGCGTAGAGGGGTGAAGGAACCATATGTCTCTGTCAGTAGAGCATGAAATTTTAGGTAGGACAACCTCCTGAAAGTCCCCTTGAGGGGCTTCCCTCAAGGCCGAGTGGGCGACCTCTCGATGTTGCCAGTTTGATCTGCCTGTGAGAGTATCTGTCAGATGCAGGGCTAAGGCCCAGTGGTTGTTTCTTAGCTATAACTAACTGGACATGCCACATGCTGTGTTTCAGTTCCTTTGCTGGGCTTTATCATCGCCAGAACAGGGCTCTGTATTACAGCCCTATCCAATTCTTCTGCCCCCTTCCCCTGCCTGTGCTTCCTGTCTTTCATCCATACTAGTCCGCGTGCTCTTCCTGGAACTTGGCATGTTCTTTTCTGCCTCCTGTGTGGCTTTGCAGTTTTAAGCACTAGCTATTTCAGGGAATCTGTTTGATCCCACCTTTGGCTTCCATTGCCTCGCTGATTAGAACATAGAGTTCGTTACCTGTTGACCATATTCTGTGTCCTCTGTAGATTGTTAACTGCTTGATGGCTGGCACTGTCCTTTTCACAGCTCTGCTCCAGTGTCTTCTGTAGCTCTTGGCATCTACAAACGAAATCTCACTTTTTTTTTTTTTAGCACTCTCAGAGTGTGCTGTGCCTTAGCTGTCTCATGTAATCATTGCCACAGTCTGCCGGTGTCAGGACTGTTGTTTTCAGCCCTGTCAAATAGATGAGTCGCGTGAAGCACACAGAGGACCCCGAGCTCCCTGGTTTCTTGCTTTTTTAAAAAATTTTATTTAAAGTGAAACAAAACAAAACAAAACAAAACAGAATAAAGGGTAGCAACAATACAGAATTCCAAGGAACAAAGGAAAAGAACAACAACAAAAAATCCCAAGAAATTATTACTTGACAAATTACATATGACTTCTTGGAAATAGTTGTTCAAATTACAAAGTTAAAACATGTAAAATAGATATTCAAACAGTGACACTGTTAACAGTTCTGCTCCATAATCTGACAAAAACAGCGATATGGTCATCCATCTTACCCACTCAAATATACATGCAATTATATCAAAAGGGTAAAATTAAACACAACCAAACAGAACAAAGCGGATCACAAAAAAAAAAAAAAACAATGTAAGAGACCTAAATTTCAAAACTAGACAATGGGAGATACTCACTCTCTATCATATTGACTCTTGTTTTCTTCCAAATAGTTGTCCATATTGTCACATACAGGGAATTCACATGAAACAACATAGTATGGAATTGATCTGAGAAGGATGAGGAGAGCATTTCAGGTCTTCAAGACCAAACATTAGGGAAGCCATGAATGGCTGTCATAGTAGCTCTCAATCTCCTCAAAACAGCTGTCCATACCTTCATATGTGTTGAACTTAAACAAGACAAAGCAAGCTAAAATCACTTTGAACAAAAAATGATAGTTTTGCTGGATTTTACATCATGACATTATGGAATCAGCACTGGGTATTGTAGTGTCTCTTTTTCTTCACAGTAGCTGTTCATTGAAACATGTCTAGCTGGTTCTTATAAACTGTTTATAAGCTCTACACATGCATGAGTCTCTAAATGTATATCTATCCTTTCTGTATTAGAGATAAAAACAAAACAAAGCAAGATAAAACAAAACAATTCCTAGAAAAGCATAAGGCAAAAAAGTCACCTAAAACTGCAATACTAGGTGATCTACCATGGTTACCATGATGTCTCTGCAACATATAACATTAATAAAAATGAAGCATTTGAGGCATTATAAGACTTCAAAAGCAAGTAATAATCAAACCAGAGTGGGTATGTTAGTGAATCTTGTCATCTTCAGTGTAGTTGCCTATACTCTTAGACTTGATGCTATCAATCATAACAGATTTAAATAAAGTCAGTCAATACAGAGTAGCAATCTAACAAACCAGATTCAAATAAGATCAGTCATAATAAGACACTATAAGTTATAAAGGGCTTCAGATTAAGTTGATAGGAAATTAGGGATGATTACTGTAATATGTCCTCTTATATTTGGGATAGCTGACCATGTCCTCAAGTCTAGCGTAAGTAGACAAACTGGAACAGCACGTAATCCATCCAAGCAGAGTGGTGAGAATAATGTAAATTTTAAATCTTGTTACCCAATTAACAATATCCTCTGCCTCCCTTTTTTAGACAATTCCTCCCCTTTCACTCCTATAGGGTGCACTGCTTGTTTTGGGTCCCACTACCTCCTTATATAGAGCGTCTCAGTGGACCCTATCTCCTGATCTACTCTGCCTGTGTTTCTCTCTGTTAATATTTCAAGGCCATCTATACTAGAGATTATAGCCAATGTTCTCTGCCTTATTTCTGCTATTCTGTTTTCCTGCCATTGATTGTCTATTTTTCTGTTCCAGTCCACTGTCTGCCCCATTCACTGAGGCCTCTCTGCCACTGTTCCTGAAATGCTTGTATTCTTGTTCTCTCTCTCTAAAATGTCCTTCAGTATTTTTTGTAGGGTTGGATTGGTGGTCACAAATTCTCCAAGTTCCTCTTTGTCATGGAAGCATCTTGTTTGTCCATTAATTTCTAGAGAAAGTTTTGCAGGATACATCAATCCGGGCTGGAGGTTGTTCTCCTTCAGGGCTTGAATTACTTCACTCCAAGCTCTTCTTGACCTGATGGTCTGTGTCGAGAAGTCTGCCATAATTTTGATGGGTTTTCCTTTATAGGTGATCTGTTTCTTTTCTCTCATGGCTTTTAATATTCTGTTCTTGTATTGAATTTCTGGGATCTTGATTATTATGTGTCTGGTGTAGCTCTGTTTTGGTTGTAGGTGGCTGGAGTTCTGTATGCTTCATACATCTGCATATCATTTCTTTTTTCTATGCTTGGGAAATTTTCCTTAATAATTTCTGTGAATAGCCTTTGTAATTCCTCTGGTTTGATTCCTGCTTCTTCATTCACATACTTTATTCTTAAGTTATAGATCCTCTTGTTGTCTTCTAGTCTTTGTATAGTTACTTCCTGCTCCCTTGTTTTTAAGAGATCTTCCCTTTCATGATCACACATTGCAAGCCTGTGTTCAATTTTTGATAGTCTATCTTTGATTTCTTTCAAGCAGTTTTGCCAGCTTTCTATGGAGTCTTTAGTTTCCTGATAATCTCTTTGAATCTGCTTCATGAATTCTAGGTTTATTCTGTATTCTTCATTAAATTTTTCTCGCCTTTTGTGTTCCTGCATTCTTCTGTCTGTGTCTTCTTGAGAGGTGCCCATCCTTTCTTTATTAATCTACTTATCTCTTGTTTAATTTGAATTAATATTTCATTTTTGGTCCCGCTTATGAGGTCCTGAATATATCTCTTTATGTCTGCTACTGCTGTGTTTGATGTTGCATTTTTGCTGTCCTCAATCTCTTCTGTATTTACTTCTCCTGAATCAATGTTCTCAGGGATGGGAGCTGGGGGTTTTTCTTATTTCTCCCTTTCGTCATGTTTTTGGTTCCTTCCATACAAGTGTAATTCCCAGACCCTTTTCTTGTTGGATAAGGCTCCTCTAGAGGGTGCAGGCTAGGAGCTTTTGCCCTCCTCAGTCGGTTATCAGATTAAGATTCAGGCACAGGCAGTGTGCACTGGCTGCTCCCCTATGGGCCAGAGAACCTTTGCAGGCCTTCATTGCGTCAGTGTGCTCTGGTCTCATGGAATTAATTTGTAGCGACTCACTGGGTCCCAGCTAGGGGTGCGGCCTAGTCCAAGCAGATTCCACCAATCCGCTCGATGAGGGGAGCAACCAACTGAAGCCATTTCCTTATGAAGTTAGGGCTCTCCTGCCCAAATCCAACATGTGGTCCAGTGGGTCTCCCCTTTCCTGCGGGAAGGTCTTATTCCCATCACTCACCGCGTGTTGATGCCGGTCCCCAAGAACTGCTGGGCTTCCCAACCTCTGACTTCAGCGCAGCTGCAGTGCGAATTCACAGTGCCTCTAGGTGGGTCGCCTGCAGGGCTGGTCCAGGTGAGGCGCACGCAGGGCTGTTCAGCTCCGCGCTCTGGTGGCTCAAGCCTGTCGCTTTGGTGCGGATTGCTTTGCCAGGTCCCAGCAGGTATTCAGGCAGCTGGAGGAGTGCGCTGTGTTCGCTAATCTTAATTTCTCTTATGGCAGCCCCAGGACCTCATATTTGAGCAGTTTTTGTGCTTTAGTTTCTTCGTGGGTTGTGAGAGTCCATCTCTCTCTGTTTGGGTCTCTCCAGGCTGTTTTATTCTGGTATTTAAGCTTTCTCTCTCAGAGAGGGTCCCTCTCCTGCTACCTACCGGTCCGCCATCTTTTCTGAGTCTTCGCTCCCTGGTTTCTGAGACAGGATGTAAACCCTTACCTTCTGACTCCAGAGGCCATGTTTTAACTAACAGTCTATGCCATCTTTCAGAATGTACATAGGATGTTTGATGAGTCAGTGAACAAGAGAAAGAAGAGAACAGGGGAGAGCTGAAATAGAAACATGCCATTGTAAGGTTTGTTCAGAAATATGGTAAATGTTTAAATTGTAACAATTTATTGCTGTGAAAGACACCTTGCGGTTAGTACCTGAGAATACTCCCCCTCCCTTCCGTCATCCGTGCCACTGTCTGAAGTGCTTCTGGAATGCCTCTTTCATGCCTTTAGTTAGGCTGTTTTGACTGCTAGTATCCCGAGTCAATCTAAATTGCTCACTTTTCATGGTCATTTTGACATTGGGGGGTTGCATGGTGCCTGATCCAGTGAGTAAGACGGACGAGGACACACCGTAGTGCTTCTACGCAGCTGACACTACGTTGAATGTCACTTGCCAGCAGCATTCACCATGTGTTCGGTCACTCCTCATAAAGACACTGAGGGAAGAAATGAAGGGGCGTCAGTGACCACGTATTGTCTACTGTAATAAATCTTTAAAAAGCTAAGCATTCCCTGTATGTTTTGATCACTGCTGTATTTCCAAGGAGTGGGCTGAAGTGGAAGGAAATGTTAGAGCTGCATCACAGTCCTGTTTTCATCATGTAGAAGAGAAATTAGAATCGTGACAAAGCCAACGCTCAGGACTCTGGCAACAGTGCACATGCTGTGAAGACATGTCATGAACTTGTAGTGTAGAGGAGGTGTTTCAGCTGACCTCCAGGCAGCCGGTGTCTGCCCAGGGCTGGGGCCTGGGCCAAGGGGTGAGGGTGATGTGATGAATACTGCAGAAATGGTAAATTGCCAAAAAATTAGTGGAAATTTTTATACCTAAACCCATTTTCTCTTTTCCAGCAACAATCGTGTGCTCTAGTTCTAGGTCTCTTAAGAAAGAAATCAGGCAGGTGTATTTTGGGGAGTTCATGGCATGGGTGTGTTTCTTTGGAGGCTAGTGTGGCATTTCTTCTTTAGAAACTGATGCTAACTCCATCATGAGCTGGTTCTAGTGGACTTTTATGGCCAAGTGGAGCCTGCTGTGGTTGGCTACTCACCAGCGAGTCACTCAAGCAAACTGTTTAACCACTGTCCCTCCACCTCCTCACTTGTGATGACATAAATAATGCTGTCTCCCTGGTTAAATCAACCTTTGCTAAACACTTAGATTGAGCTTGGCATATAATAAACACTCAGTAGCTGATGGCCACTCTTCTGATTATGGTTTTGATGTAGTAATAAATAGCAATAACTAGGATCCACCGTTTCAGAGGAACTCTTTTCTGTTTAGAAATGATTTTTTTCGCTTAAAAGACTTTAAAATGTACATGTTTGTTGTACATGATTACATGTATTGTGGGGAATTTGTATATGTGCATCACACATCTTAATTCTGTTTTTGTTCCCTTCCCCTTCTACTATTCTCTGTCCCTCTACCTTCCTATTTGCAAAAGCATTATTTCTTCTGTAAAAAAATCTCCTTTCTCTCCCTTTTCTCTCCCTTGTCTCCATCTCTTAGTGCCCTTCCCATTTGAAAAAGATCTCCCTGCTTCCTATTATCTGTCATTTATTTTGCTCTTTATACTTAGGGTTTCTCATATAAGACACATCATGCAATATTTAAGCTTATGTGTCTGATTTATATCACTTAACATTATGGTCTCAAGGTGCATCCACTTTCCTACAAATATTTCAATTTTATTTTTCTTTCTGGCATAGTAATACTCCATTGCATATAAATAACCCATTTCCTTTGATTGATCTGTTTTTAGGCATATAGGCTGTTCCCAAGATTTAACCATTCTAACTTGTGCTGCTATAAACATGGGTGTGCATGTGTCACTGTACTATGATTACTGTAACTCTTGTGGGAAGAAACCTAGAAGGGGACTATCTGGGTCAAGTGGAATTTCTGTTTTTAGTTTCTTGAGTATTCTTCATACCGATCCTGGTAGTGGTTGTACTAGTTTATATTCTCACCAACCATGTGAACAGACCCAACCCTTCTGCATCCCACCCCCACCCCACTCTTGCAGCCTTGTCAGTATTTGTTACTATTTGATTTCTTGGGATAGTCATTCTTTCCAAGTGAGATGGAAACTTAGTGTTGTTTTCATTTGCATTCCTCAAATGGCCAGCAATGTGGAATGTTTTTTTCATATAGTAATTATTAGCCATTTTTAGTTGTTCCTTTGAGAAATGTCTGTTCATTTTGGTTGCCTGTTTTTTGATTGGGCCTTTGTTTTGGGAAGACTTACGATTTTTAAGTTCCTCATATATTTGAGATGTCAGTTCTCTGAGGAATATGTAGCTGGCAATTTTTTTTTCCCATTCTGTGGGTTGTCTTTCACTCTGCTGGTTGTTTCCTTTGCAGAGCTTTTTAGTTTGATTTGTTGGTTGTTGGTATTATTCCTTGTGCCACTGGGGTCATATTCAGAAAATCCTTGCCTATACCTGTGTCTAAGAGTTTTACCTATTTTGCCTGCTAGCAGATTGCTTCTGTTTTAAAATTTAGATCTTTGATGCATTTTAATTTTAGTTTAGTAGGTGGTGAGGCATATTTGTCTAGACTCAGTCTTTCCATGTGGACAGCCAGTGTTCCAGCACCATTACCGAAGAGGTCATCTTCCCTCCAGTGTACGATTCCGGTCCCCTTCCAGACAGGAACTCTTCAGTGGTGAGGCGCAGGCTTCTCTCCTTAGCCCACTTCAGCTCCAGGTTACAGTTTGCAGATTTCGTAAAGGTGGGTCCTGGGCTCTGCAGTGCAGAGCAGTGGAGCTGTTGTCCTGTGCCAGGGAGGCGCCCAATCGGAAGCAAGCGGTCTGTGACACTCCAGTCCTTGCTGACCCCTGAACTTTTCTTTGGCTCTGACTGTTGAGTTTCAAGTATGCTTTGGCATTTTGCTAAAGTAGAAAAGGATTTAATTTTAAATAAGGTAGAGTTTCAAGTTCAGGTCTAAGCCTTTTATTTGTGAAATTGAACCCATCACAACTTCTTTGTCTTTGTTTTTGTTTACTTGTAAAGTTGTGTCTTTGTAGTGAACTGATCATTATTATTATCTCTGATAGAGGACTGTGTATGTGAAAAAGCAAAGGCTGAGTCCATAATTTATTTACATAGTTTTTTTTCCCAAAGAGGGTATGGCTCATGAAAGTGTATGCACTTAATCTGTTTATGAGTAATTCCACTTGTGCCATTTGATGATATTGCCATATAACGCTCCAAAATTTTCTTCGGATTCCTATTAATTTGACTTAAAAATAAAAAGAAAGCAAGCAAGAAAGAAAGACATAAAGAAAAGAAAAGCGATGAAATCAGACTAATGACAGATAGGATGACTAGGTCTTGATTACTCAGGCTTGGGTTCTAGCTTGTCCAGGACTGGTTGGGAAAGAATGTTCTGAGCAAAAATGCCATTCCTGCAAAAACAGTTTGGACTAAATGCTGGAAAGTCCAGATTTAGCCATAATTGAATATAAGATGGTGAAAAAAACTTGCATTTTATCTTTTGAACTACCCCTTATTTCTTGTCTAGTCTCCTTATGTTAGTTTCATGAGTGGATATGTTCCAGGGTAATGATGTGAAAGGAGGTGATTATTTGATTTTGAAATGAAAATACTTTTATTTTGAAATATTCAGTTTAAAGGACACAATGAAATAGCCTAACTGCGTCTTGTACAACACTCGATATTTTATTTTATTTTTTTATTTTTTTTAACACTCGATATTTTAGATTTAGCTATTCAGTAGGTAAATGTTTATTGAGGACTGTGGACACTTTGACACACAAACCTGCCCTCACACACTTTAGTCTTATAGTAGACAAGGTGACATGCCAAAATAGATTTCCCGAAAGAATGTGGCACATGCTGTGAAGAAGAACAGAGTGCATTAATAGTATGGTGGAGATACCCTGTAGATTGGAGGTCGGGAAAGGCTCTCAGCAGAGTCTTCTAAGGTGAGCCTTGAGTGGTGATCAGTTAATCAGCTAAGTTCTTGAAGTGGAAATGAGCTTGGGGAGGTCCCTGTAGCTAGAACGTAGCAGTAAGGTGGCATAATGAAGGTAAGGAGGAAAGCCCTGCCTTTGGGGCCTTGCTAAAGATTTTGCATTTTACCCTAAGGCAACCTAGATTTGTCACAGTAAAAGAGTTGGAGCAGGCAATATCCTTCTTGACTCAGATGAAGTTTGCCGATCTAGAACCTTTGTCTCTGCTAAATAAAGTGGTGCTTAAATAAGGGCATTTAAAAAATGAATCTGTATTGTCCTTTGGCAAAACCAGAATACATTTGAAGTTACACTAGATCAGCCTTCTCAGGAAGATGGGACAGAAAAATGAGAGCGCTTTGTTTATACTGCCTGCCCTGGTGAGTCAGAAGCAAACCCTGCAGTGTTGACTGGAAGAAGAGCAGCCTGCACTTGTCTTTCCTCTCATTGGCTGGGATGGTCTGAACCTTGAATTGGGGCTTTCGCGTTCTGTGCCAGATCTCTGCTAAACAGATGATGGGAAAGCCAGAGAGGAAGGTTACAAGGTCAAGATCTTTGTCTCGATTTCCACATCCTGCCACATTCCAGGAGAGTTTTGCCTGATAAAGTCATAATGTGTTGGTGCAGAAGGGAGCTTGAATATCAGTCCATTCCCCTCATTTTGTGGGGTCCGGGTGCTGATGAGAGGATGAGGGAGTGAGCCATGACTGTAGGCCCTCACCAAGTGTTCTACAGGGGTTAGCATTTTCAGTTTGGTGTGGGTTGGCTGCAAACAGAATGCTGAAAACTACATCAGATATGGGCCTCACAGTCTGCTTTGGTGCCTTGGAGGACCTCAACTTGTGTGGTTGTGTGGAGCTAACAAGTATTCACTACGTCCTTTTGTACTGGTTCTCAGGAACCAGCAGCACTCTTCTGGGGACAAACCACAGCCCTGTGGGCACTGAGAACCTGGGGATTGTTAGTACCACACTGTTCCTGGTGGCTTGTATTCCTAGCCAGGAAAGTTTTTTTGATGTAAAAGAGTCATGGGCTGACCCGTTTTTAGTATAATTTGCTTTTGAAAATACCCAACAGCAGACATTTACTTTGAGGTTAGTATTACTTCAAAATGAGTTTGTACTTTGTTCCTGAAAACGATGTCTGTATTCACCTGAAACATAGTTGTGTATGCATAAAGACATGCTATTTATTTAGTCCACTTGTACTACTCAGTAGGCAGGTGGATTTGCAGACTTGATGCACTAATTAATTGACTGGCTTCTTGCAGTGTCACTGGTCTATAAATTTAGAACCATTGGTCTAGAAGCATCAGCTTGCAGAAAACCATCTCTCTAGGGGAAGGACGCTTATCATAGCAAACTTCTTGGGTGGGAAGAAATAAATCGGTGTCAACTCGTATTTTAAATATACAATATTTAAAAATATTCTTTGCTGGGTTTTTTAATTGTGTAAGTAATTCAAAGTCATTATTAAACACATCACAGAAATTTATCACAATGAGCAATTTGGTGTGCAGTGTTCCAGTTTTCTTTTGTGCATATATAATAACATATTAAGATTTTTATAGATACAGGATTTACATTACATAATGTTCTCTGAAAGTATATGTGTGTTTTAGATATGTAACCGGTGACTTATTTTAAGAACACTGGATTTAGTTCAGTGTTTGAGTTTGTAATAGACTAGTTCAATGACTCGTAAGACAGTGGTATACTAGTTGGGTGATCCTTGGCAAGTCTTAAACCTTTTTAATCCTCAACTTTCTGGTCTTTCAAATGGGGCCAGATATTTGTCCTGTCTTACAAAGTTGTTATAAAGATCCAGTGAGATCACACATAGAAGAAGATTATAAGTGATAACATTAATAGACAGGATTATTATTATTCAAAGTCTTGACTTTAACCTTCTTTCCTTTTCGAATGTTTTGCTGCAAATCAGTGAATAGTTAACCTGGTGGTTACTTAGTTCCCTTGGAACAAAGAGTAACTATACTTATTTCCCCTTTGTTACCAGGTCACTCTTGGAAGCAAAGCTGCCACAGCTAATTTATATATTAGAGATGTAATCACAGCCATTGATGGGGAAAATACCAGCAATATGACATACTTGGAAGCTCAGAACAAAATCAAGGGATGTACAGACAACATGACTCTCGCAGTACCAGGTGAGGCTTTGGACACATTTGTTTATTTTTGACTGATTGGAAGCTGCTTGTGGGCAAGGACTTCCTGTCCCATCTCAGAGGCCCCTGCACTCACTCCCTGACTCCTTGTTGTGCATACTGGAAGCATGCCAAAAATTCCATAGACTTGGAATTTCAGGGTGCACATTTTCCCTTTATAATTTTTGTATTGTGGGCTTCTTTTAGATGCCTGCATTTTCACTTGATTTAGTACAACTAACCAAAATTCTAAGTAAAAATCAATTAACTATTGTTAGGGATATTAAAATGAAAAATTTTTCGTGGAGACCATTAAGGAGGATACTGCTTCTGCTGCATGCATTGAGCAAGTATTGTGCCAGAAGATTACAGTAACTGAGAAAGACTGAAGCATGTTAGACAAAATGCCAAGTGTCCCTGTTAGTGTATATAAGAAAGAGAGCTGTGGTTGAAAGTACAAGCAAGCAGAACACCTTGGGAGTTGTAATTAGGGTAGAATTTCCATTCTGTCACTTGGTCTTGGAAGAGATTCTACAAAAGCAAAAATTTTAGGAGTGACTTGATTCAGCCTTCAGTAGCTTCCTGTTTCCTACTGGATCAAGTTCAGGTCCTCCCTTCTGATCTGTGAACCTGTACTTCAGTGTTGCATAATCTTGGCTTTCACAGCTCTTTATTGGGTTTTTTAAAGTATTCCCTTCTCCTGTTCTGTGCCACAGAGTTGGCAAGAAGACTATGAGTGGAAAATTATGTCAAAATACTTTGTACCTTTCAGAGCCCTACCCCATATGAGGTACATCATTTTATTAAGAGGTCCTCAAAAACACATTCACTCCTCATCCTCTTCTCTACTTGTGTCTCAGTACAAATCCATTCCTTTAAGCGCTAGTTGAACCCATTCATGCATTCATTAACTAGTCGATTAATTGATTTTCTAGTCATTTGCCAACAGTTCAATAGATGTGTTTTATGCCTGACAGTGTGCTGGGCCTCTGACAAAAACAAAGATTAATATAAAAATTCTCTACCAGCAACTCTATACTAATGAAAACTGAGACCACACATCACATAAAGTTATGTGATGGGTAGGAAGAAAATACTTTGCAAGCTACAAAAAAGAAGCATTGCTTTCTTCTGTGCCAAACAAGCAAGGTGAGTAAGTTGATTATCTGGCTTGGTCTGGAGTACTGTGCCTATAGGAGAAGCTCATTCCAATCTGAGCAGAGGTGGGGCTGCATGAGGCATGCGAAAGGAACGTTCAGAAGCCCGCGGTTGGTATCCAATACTTAAAGTATAATGAGAGAGGCTGAGGCTACATAGAAGGAGATGGGGCAGCTTGGTAGCCGCTGTAGGTCTGTTTGGGGGAAATGACCAGACATGAATGGATGCCTCCAGACTGTGGCTTTCCAAAGAGCACAGTGGTTGCACTGAAGGATGAAAGTTCATGGAAGGGAACAGTTTCTAATTGCTTTTAGTGTATACAGTCATTCTGCAGTATCCATGGGAGGTTGTTTCTAGGACTGCACACATACCAAAATCTGTGGCTATTCAAGTATCTTACACAATATGGCACAGTATTTGTACATAATCTTTGCATATCCTCTGATAAATAATTCTAGATTACTTATGCAAATAATATAAATGCTTTGTAGTTATTATTCTGTATTAGAGAACAAGGATATGGAAAAAGTTTAGACATGTTCAGTACCAGTACAATTTGTTTTCAAATATCACCTGTCTCTAGTTGACTGATTCTGAGAATGTTATCCATTTCAATTAATTCTGAGAATGTGGCATGGAAGGCTATTTTTATTATTAATTTAGCATAGACGAAACAACAGCTTTGGGCTGGGAGTATAACTACGTAGTTAGAGTGCTTGCCTAGCCTGCTCTAGGCCCTAGATTCAATCCTGAGCCCTTCTTATCCTCAAAATGAAAAAGAAACATCTTTGTTCATGTTACAGATCTGAACATAAAATCTGGTCCCCTTTAGTGACTGAGGAGAGGAAGCGTCATCCATACAAGATGAATTTAGCCTCTGAACCCCAGGTAAGTACTTGCTCATCATTGCAATTCCTTGTGCTACCAGCAACTTTCTCACTTTTGATACTGATTAGTGTACAGTGTTCTCATTTTTCATAGCCTGGAGGCCTGGGAAGCCTTCGGCAGGGAGAGCCCTTCAAGGTCACTGCTGGAATGTGGCTCTTTTTTAGTTGTTCCTATAAGGGAAATGCAGGAGGACAGGGCTAGAAAAGCCCTGAGCAGGAACCTGCCTGAACTGAGGGTAGGAAGGTGGTAAGGGAAGCAGGTAGAAACCTTCCAGGGTGGATGCCTTCCTGCAAGTGGGATTGACAGGATCACAGTGAAATCAAGGTGCTGACTCAAGTTGTTTGGGTTTTAAGATACAAATAATTCATCCCAGGAATGAAAGTAAATTTAGGTTCCAAGACATAGAGCCTTGAAAACAAATGAATTCAGTAGTAAACCTTGCCCCCCCCACCGCCATGAGTTCTGGGTGCAAATTTCTGTTTTTGTTGCAGTGAAACTTACAGTGAGGTATCACATTACTAAATTACAGTGGCAGTTAGTATTGAAAAGTGTGATAGGGAGTAGCTGCACAATTTGTTGGTTAAGCAGAATTTCCTGGAAGTGTAGACTGTTTCGATGATGGCATGTGTACCAAGTTTATGCTTCTGTAAATGCCGAGGATGAAGTCATAAACCTAAAGAGGTTAGAAGTTTTCATTGGAAATGAGTAGAATAGCTCCTAGATTTCCAGGAGTCCCGAATGGGATGGCCATGTGGCCTCCTGATCAAGAACGAATTATAGACAGACAGAGCGCGGAAATTGTTCAGTTGTTTGGTGGTCACCTATTGCAGGTGGCCCTGTGGATTTAAAATGACCACCTGAGACTGAGGCTTTTAACCCAGTTCTTCAGCATGTAGGGCTTACCAGGGACTTCAGTCTTAGAAGGAGCCAAGTTCATGTGCATTATAATTTCTCAAAACTCAGGAGGTTATTGTGGAGCGGCTACATCTCTCTTCAGTAGGGGGCGGCTGCATTCCTCGCTGCCTGAAGAAGTTTGTTCTTTGTCCACAGCCCCAGTCCACTGTCTCTTCTTACTTTTTGTGAGTGTGGCTGTTCACCCCACTGTCTCAGACTCTTCCACTAGCTAGCTGCCTTGTTCTTAAGCTAGCTACACTGTTTTCTACATTTAGGTCACATATTTATAAATAAATCTCTCAGTAGTTAGCATACAGATGGCTTTATTTATGTAATCTAAATTATTTATCAATGAGTACTTTCTGAAATAAAGACAAATAGAAGAGTTTAGAAAATTCTTATAAAGTTCTCATAATTTACTATGTTGCTTATCACAAATATGTCTGATGCATAAATTAATAACTTATTAATGTAAATGAGTAAACCGATAATGACATTTGCAAATTTTAGACTGGGTTGTGATTGTTACACATTTAACCCCAGTTAAAGATTTGAATTTTTTTTTGTAGGTTTGGGATACTGGTTTCTATGGTGAAGGGAGCCATAACAAAATGGTCACATACAGGTAGTTATTTTTTACATAAAACAGGTTTATGAAATTGAAGTCATTCATTTATTGATGTTATCATATTTTCTCAGATATTTCTCATTAAAATTTCCAAAATGTAATCACATTTTTTTCTTCTAATAAAAATCATATATAAAAATTCTAAAAGTAATTTAGTAAAATTTTCAGTCTGTAATTTCAGAACAACATGAGCATATTATATACAAGTGTGTAATAAAAGTTTATGAAATGATAGACTACAAACTGGCTGTTGTACAAACTAATTGAAAACATGGCACACAGGTAATTTCAATGTCCCTAATAGTACTCAGCCAGGGCTGGGGATTTAGTTCAGTGGTGTAAGCACCTGCCTGGCAAGCGTAAGGTCCTGAGTTCAATCCCGCCCCCCCCCCAAAAAAAACAAAGAGTACTCAGCCACTTTGTTAAATTTACTGAGTGTTAAATTTAATGTGTTGTTCCCATATATTTTATAGCACATAAATCATTGTGTTTTAATTTGGTCTATCTAAAATACTAATTTTCACTTACTAGATAATCATAATTTATATTTCAGTAATACTTTTTTATATCTTATTTGAATTTCATCTTAAATATAAGATCTGATTACTTGTGTTAATATTTTGAAGATAATATTAAACTATCAGATATTTTAAATTTTCAACTACTTTAAAATCTAATGAGCTTATTTTTCTCTTGAGTCCAATAATTTTTTATTCATATGAAAAGCTTTCTGCCTCTCATTTTTCCAGAATCTTCCATTTGTAGCTATCCTAAACTAGACAAAAAATGACTAAGAGCAGAGTTCATCTATAGCAGAAAGATCTGTTAGTTCATGTAAAGCCGAACAACACCCCAGCTTATCTGAGGTCAGTGTAGTTACGCACCTACTTTGTATTTCCTCATTATTGAGTTTCCTTGGAGACTGATAAATACAAAGCCCAAACAATTATATTATCCCTTCCAAAAGGCAAGTCCTGAATCTGCCTGCCTTCTGGGAATAGAGATATCCCTTTTATGTATAAACCAGATACATTCTTGAAAGATTGTTTCTTTATAAAGTAAAAAATCAGGATTTCCAACTTGAATTCTCCATGACCTTCCATTTTAATTGAAAATGTGTTTCTGTGGAAGGTAGAGGAGCCAGACCCAGTTGGATGTCTGCCATGTGCCAGGCCCTGTGCTTGGTACATTACCCTGTCACATAAAGTCTTTGTGAAGAAGGCTTTATATTGTTCACTGTAAAGATGAGAAATGACCTAAAAAATGTGCGACTTACCCACAGCCCAATAGGAGCTAGCAGGCAAAAAATGGAGCCACGTTGGAAAAAGAAGAGTTTTTCTCAGGTGCTCAGGAGGTGCAGTAGAGAGAAACACAGCAAGAGTGTCTGTCCCCAACACTGTGGTCCTATATGCAGCCCCATTGGTCAGTCTGGTGCTGTTTTTGCCACTGATACTTAGTGATTTCATGATTCCTTTGAATGGTTGTGCCATGAAATTACTTAACTATTCCTTGGTTACTGTTGAATTTTTTTTAACTAGTTATATGTCCTTTTTTGTGATTATCTGTGTTCACTTAACTTTTATCTGATGTGGACTAAGTATAGAGTAAAATCTCACTGATTCTGACTTGTTGGAGATGAATTCAATATGAAGAATGAATAAGGAAACTTACAAAATATTTTCATATTGTCTTTTTTAAAAATGGATGAACAGGGAATTAAGGTGTTAGTTTTCATAGGTAATGGTTTTTAATACGATATTGAAGATTTAACAAAGAAAAAGTGGGGAGGGAGAACAGGAAGAGTGACAGAGGGATAAGAACTCTTTTGGAGGAGCTGTTCTGGGACTGGGTGTTTAAGAAAGAGAGTGGAATTCAGGAAGGTTTTCTCAGGATCTTACAACACAATGACAACATAGGTTGAGGTCAGCAGGCTGAACCAGGCAAGCCTTACCTCAGTGCAGAGGGTTGATCCAGAACATTGTAGCAGAAAGATCCGTGCCTATGGAGACATCAGAAAACCTGAGTTTTTTCTTTTCTTTTTTTAAGGAACGTTAGTGAAAGATGTGTTTGGGTTGTTTGTAAGGAAGCTCTTTGAGGTTGAGGTTGTAGTAATTATTCACCTGACTTGTAGCAGGGCGAGGGTAGGGGTGGAAGGTTTGCTCTCACATTACAGAGGACAGGGAGTGAGAACACCTGGAACTCAAGGTCCTTTTTGCAGCTCCCCAGGCCCCACGCCTGTAACAGACTCCCTAAACCTGCTCTCTGCTTAACCAGGGCTTTCTCCCCCAAGCAAAGAACAATGGATCCTAATCTCTTCATTGTCTTCCGGGACAGCTGAGACCATCTCTTTCTAGTCAGCAGCCCTCGCCTGCAAAACCACCATTCTCCCATCTCGGTAACCAAACGTGCTCCGTTCTGGAATACTCTGTCACTTTGTGCCCTCTCCTGGTCTGTGTTTGCTTGCATGTCTGCTGTTCTTTTCCTATTGATTCCTTACACTTTCTGCACTGTCCCTTGAAAGAGTGCTTCAGCTGAAATTTGGATGCTGGCAGCCCCAGGCATTAAGGGATCCTGCCCAGGGCTACCTAGAGAATCAGAAGGCAGAGCTGATTTGGAGAGTGTGGACTTGCACAGGTGCCCCTCTGGGGACACTTCCTTATCCTCGCCTTGTCTCAGTGAGTCCTCCAGAGTCTCTCAGTGGAGTTTGGTGTTGCACAGGGCCACTATGGCTCAGTGGTATGTCTCCCTGTCTCTCCGCCTGCTTTGCCTGTTGAGGGGTGTATGTTGGATATTCCTCTTGATTTCTCCTTGGCTCCCTGCCTGCAGGAGGTCCTACACATAGGAAGTGCCCACAACCCAAGTGCCATGCCCTTACTGCCTCACCTGCCTCCAGCACTGCGCCTAGAGTCATCAAGAACCAGTACAACAACCCAGCTGGCCTCTACTCTTCTGAAAACATCTCTAGCTTCAACAGTGCTGTGGAGTCAAAGACTGCAGCCAGTGGGGAAGAGGCGAATGGCAGACCGTAAGTATGCCACGTTTTCCTCTAGGTCAGTCCTGGAAGAGGCTTTTTACTCCAAGACTGGGTTCATCTATTCCTGGGAGAAAACCTATGACCATTTTCTTCATACATAAAAAGGGAATAGTATCGTCTTTGTAGAACTGTAAAAATAAGAAGTGACATGTAAAATGCCCAGCACGGGGCCTGCTGTTTTGCGAGTCATAATCAAGAACTTCTGTTATTCTTGTCCTGATGGCTATGATCTACTGTACTTCGTCTTCTACTGATCGTAGTTCTTCCTTAACAAAGCTGTTGCTTGCTGAGAATTTCCTCAGTCTTCCTAGTTGGGAGCACTTGAGAACATCTAGTGTAGTTTATGTTCCCGTCTGGTCTGAAAAAGGGAATTATGTCACCACGCACAGTTGTGGTGGAGCTGTGTTTGTTTTCTCCCCAGAGTGGACCAAAAATTGAAGAAAGAAGAGAATTCCTGAGGATGTAAATGCTTGTACACAGTAATGGATTCTGATCTAGGGGCAGAGACAGGCTTCTCTAGGGAAGAGACCGGGCTGAGGCAGAATGGGTAGAAATGTCTGAAGAAGCTTCCTGTTGGGGATGGGTAGGGTTGTCTCCTTCTGTTGCAGGCCATGTGGGTACAGCTGCCTTTGAGTTTTTATAAAAAGTCTTTTGGTTCTTCTCTGCAGGGGACCCATTTTCTACTCTGTCCCACACTCTCTGAGTGTACATTCAGAAACACCAGCAGCCCATGGCAAAGGAACTGGGTTAAGGGGATGGAAAGTTAGAGATGGAGCGAGTTTTTTCTGGGTGGAAAGGAGATGGACTAGGTTAGGAGTTGCCAACTCATGCCCAAAGAACCAAGGGCAGAGCTCTGAGTGCAAACAAGGGGTAGCAGTGTCCTGTGGCAGTTGGACAGGGCATGTCTGACCCACAGGGGTGCTGCTCCTTGCTTCCAGTCAGATGCTGCATGCAAGTCTATGATTCCCATCTCTGCTGATTTATTTCATTACACCACAGATTGGGGGAACCTCCCTCTTTATATCTGTGCTCTTCTGATTTATAAGCATTAGTTACATTTAAATTTTATTGGAAGGCATGGTGTTATCCAGGCTTGTCTGAGCTTAGGAATCATTCCCACTTTGAGTCCTCAAGTTTTATATTAACTCTGAAACCCACTTTGCCGTTCATTTTCTCTGTAATTCACCTTTACTAATAATTTGCTCCACCCATGAGGCATTTGAATTGTACACCAGTTAAGGTTCTAGAAGTCCCAGACTACTTGATTTGAAAAGGCTGTTGTAGGAACCCCACTCAAGGGCACATTGGCTGTGCTGTGTGTATAGTTACCATTTCTTTCTGGAAAAGAAACAGATACTATTGGGCAACAACTCCGTGTAGGTGCTTGCGTCTGACACTGATAGGGTAATGTGTTTTTCCTATTAATATCTTAGAATCTTGTAAGGCACACTTTTTTTTGCTGTGTGACTTTGGCTTTAGAAGACGTTGAAAGTCATTGCCATTTATTGTAGTAACCAAGACAAAGTGGTCACTATTGTTTCTGTTCTCCCAAATTCTGGTTGCTGCAAGGACTGATCTGCTTGAGGTGATGATGCCCTCCGGGGTGACTGCAGGGGTCCTTGGGGTACCTGAGAAAACCAGTCAACCTGGACCGCCTCCCAAGCTTGCCATAGGTACACCCTGAAGGGAAGCTTCCAGGCAGCTCAAAGAGTCCTGGTAGAAACAGCAAAGGCCACCACCCCCATGTTTCATAGCCTTTGTGCTGGGGGAGACTGAGGATGTGATCTTCTCTAACTGTCCCAGAGTGGAATGTTCTATGATCTGGATTTAATAACCCAGGAAATGACACATCCTTAATTGAAGGAGCTGGTATGTGCTGGGAGAAATATGTGCCTGCAAAGTATTTTTACTGTGGCCTTGGCTATTTTTCCCTTCATTAATGTCTCCTTTCTTCTCTCATGCTTCTGGCTTGCTCTCCTTCCCTTAAATCTGAAAAAATTCAGTCTAAAACTTTGCTCTTTTGTCACAGTCTGTTTATCTGTGGTGACCTCTTCTTATCAGAAATATTGCAGATTTTCCCAGAGAAGGGGGCCCAGCTTCTGCATCATCCCAAGTTCTTTGAGGATCTGTCTAGAAATAGCACTAACACCAACAGCATAGGGACTTGCCTGAGCCAGTCTTGCTGCTTGGGTAGTGGTCTCTACCTGCTGGTTTGTTCATAGTATGTCCTCTGCAGAGAAAGATTCTGCCAACCCAGCAGCCACCAGGTAACCTTGTTGGCCCAGTCAGCACAAGTCCCAAGCACCTGCCTATTCCCACTGTTTAGTCTGTGAAATTTGCTGAGGATCCAGAATTGGTTCAGTACCTATTTTGTGTCTGACGTCATCTCCCATTCCCTGGGGCTTGCCCTGAGTTTCTGAATTCTGGTGTGTGTGTGTGTGTGGCTGTCTGTTTTATGTGTTTTTGCACAGCTGTACCCCAGTCAGGTCAGAAAACAAGTGGCATTGCCAGTTGGGAAGGCAGGCAAGGGGATCCTCTGACACCCCTCTTTCTCGAACATACAGCTGAAGGGGAGGTGCTCAGCAGCTTTTTTCCAGTTCAGCTTACCAGTCATTTTTTGAGGCCTATTGTATATCAGGTAAGTGAAGGAAGTACTGCTCAGTTCAGTAGAGAGCTATCTTCTGCCCTCTGATCTCTTTGAATTAAGTTTAGCTCTGATTAGTATGTGATAATATAGAGCCTGACTTTCATTATTAATGTGATACTGCCTGATATTTCCTAATCGTTTTGGAAGTAGAAGATCCTTGAATTCCAGCCCTGCCTCTTTCCAGCTTATAGACGTTAGGCAAACCGAGTAACCTCTCTGAACTTCATCTCCTCACCTCTAGGGTGGGGCTCCTACTAACCACCTTACCACTAGGTTGTTGAGAGAATGCAGTGAGATATGTGAAAAGCACTGAGTTAGGGCCTGGCCTCTGCCAGGTGCGTAGCGAACACTACTTGCTACTGATTTCATTCCCCAGGAGGAAGGCTGTTCCCTGTACTACTGAGTACTGGGGGTGCTGAAAGGTAGAAGCATGTAGACAAAGTGAAGAGTTTTGTGATGGTGTGTGGTAAATTGCTTTGTTTCTCGGCGTGGTAGCTTAAGTTCAGTCATCCAATATGGTTAGTCCGCTTCCTGGAAGAGTGGTGGTCTCTTCTTGGAATAATTGATGGAGCTCCCAAAACCAACTCAGTAGGCCCAATACTAGCTCTTCCAAACTGAATTCTTGCGTATTCTTCCACATGCTTGCTTTTTATTTTATTTTATTTTTTTTAAAAAGAGGTAAGACAGGGCCAGGGATTTAGCTCAGTGGTTTAAGCGCCTGCCTGGCAAGTGCAAGGTTGTGAGTTCGATCCCTGGTACCAAAAAAAAAATAAAAAAATAAAAAAAAATAAATAAAAAGAGGTAAGACTAAATATAACAAAACAGAACAAAACAGATCAGAGGAAAACAATGTAAGTGACACAGATTTCAAAACAAGACAACAGGAGATCTACAGTGGCTACCATACTGTCTCTTGTTTTCTTCTAAATGATTGTCTATATCTTCACACAAAACAAATTCATACAAAGCAAACTGATCAGAACAGGGTAATGAAGGCATTA